>REGL01000616.1:155100-170047 GCA_004194395.1 Aurelia aurita complex sp. Pacific | reverse complement strand
ATCAGAAAGTTTGGTTTGTGGAAATCGGTGGTAGCGTGTTGAAATTACGACCAATTATGAAAATGCTTTATGTTAAAATCTATCAAAAAGGCCTAAAATCCATGATCAAATTTGCCAGTAACCAAGCCTCATGATAATGAAAAATAGGAGAAAAATGCCGAGTGACAGTCTCGAGTGAATACGAAACACAACAAAATATAAGTACCCTTCTAAGAATCTGAAAACAATGTTTAATCAACGCAAGTTTGATTCCTATCAGTTTCTTCAAAAATCTTATCAAAAATATCTAAGAAGTCCTAGTATCGTTAATTATTCCAGCCTTTAAATTATCCGTACAGATTTGGTTTTGATAATAATGTCCAACTCTTTCTTCGTCAATTGAAACATTTGTGGAGTTAAGATTTATACAAATGATAGAGTGTTGATGGACGTAGTTACAATCTGGCCTTAGAGGGTACTGATTAACTGACGGTATTTAAAGGGGCGGTCTGTTCCATTCTATCTCATACAGCCTCAAAATATAAAGTCATTTACCTAACGACTCAGGCGGAGTTATGGTAAAGAAATTTATGTGAAAAATTTAAAGTGACCCAGGATGAATCATTGCGAGAGAAAGAATTTTTTGTACATTACAAGCCATATTTTTGAGACAGTAAAATTTTGGTACAAATGACACGATGATACAATTTGGCAATCTAGTTATGACCCAGACTGATTACGATGAGTCCCTTGTATCCCTGCGGTAAACCTTGCTCAACAGGGACTCATAATGAAACTGTGAAAAAGCTGGCCCTGTAATATCCGAATTTTATTAGTTGTTCAATCAAATCGAAAGTTCCATCATGATGGCCGTCACTGTAGTATTTAGACGAGGGCCCAGGACCTTCTGAGAAGAATAGAGGATCACGTGTTTTGTTATGGGATATTATTCATCATTTGGTTTGTGTTGGATTGCAAAGGCTAGAGATTCACGTCGTTAAATTCGACAAGCTTCTTACTATCTTAAAGTCACTATAGTAATCCACAAATCTTGCAATCTGATTGGTCTGCCTGAAATCCGTCTGTATGGGCCTACAAAGGGTCAGGTTTTTCAGAGTAATATTATGAGTCTCTGTTGACCGAACTTACCATCATCAAATCAAAGAGCAAAGGGAAACAATGGACTCGAGGTCATAAGTCTAGCTACGACCATGCAATATGATACGTATGTATACGACACTGCATATTTTGGAGAGAATATTGAATTTTGTATTACGAATTCTTTTGGCAGGAGAGAGAAGAATACCATATACTACAGACACCCCCGTCTAAGTGCCCCGGCGAGAAGTCAGATGTTCACCGGGGTCCTAGTGGCCGAAAAATATGGTCAAATTTTCACCGGGGAGTTCCAATTATGTAACGAGGACGGCATAGTTATTGGTGGGAAACTGTTTCTACGAGGACATATTTTCTCAAAATTCTCCCCGGGGTTCGCCAAATCGCAGCCGAGGTTTCACTTGTGAGGTATTTTGTACCGGGGAGATTAACGTCTTGTCCGGGGACCAATTTTGCTCCAATTTTGTCACCGAGGAAATCACCGGGGTAGGATGTACCGGGGCACTTAGACGGGGGTGTCTACAGCAAAGCTGTTGCAAAGGAACCTAGACTTATGCATAATCAACCAATTTATTCATAATCCATAAGTTTTCATGGCCTAGTCTTGAACATAAACTGTTTACTCTCGAATTTAACTGGAAACATAAAATGTTTATCAACTGGATTCTGTCTCATCGAATTTGGAACAGAATTTTCATCTTTGTCTACATTTGCTTGACTAGTCCTAAAAAATGATTTTCGTTGGATCCTTACTTATTTTAGAAGTCGTTTGTTTACAAAGTAAACGTCTGCCTTGAAAATTTAAATTTATCTTCAGTGCGTAATCAGAGCAACAGTCTTGATGTTGGTTTGGGACACAGAAAGATGAGCTTTTAAAGTGGAAGAATATTTTAAAAGTGCGAAGCTTATGATACAGTGCAGTTTCTTATTGATATACTTATTAATTTCCTAGGGCTCTTATCGTCAAGACAGCAAAAACGCCAAGCAGTCCAGATTGCAGAAATATCAGAAAGATCAGCCTGTCTCACTGACAAACCAAGATCGTTTAGTTTATCAGAGTAACAAACCAAATTTGCTGACCACAGATTATGGCTCAGACGAAGATAATCTAATGTTTGCGCAAAACGTTACTCCAGGTTATTTAGCCAGGGAAGCGAAGAAAATAGAAATCTCACCACTGGTGAGAAGTTCTCCTAATCCAAGATTTATTGAACCTGGGAACAGATTACGAAGATTCCAAAGTTTATCAGAGGGAAACAGTCCAATCTTAACCCGATCATCTAAGATTACCAGCTCTGAAGATTACGATCCGAGATATAATCATTGGCAAGATACATCATCTACTCTGCAGCAACAGCATAGAAGCTTGTCTAATGGATTAACAAATTATCGAAGCAGGCCTAATGGTACACCAATCTCTATGCAGAATCAGCTGAGAACCCCGTCAAACGGATTACCTAATCCTAGTAAACCTTATTATGACACACCGGATCCAAGAAGCAGATTTAACTCGGATTATGACATTGGGAGTAGTAACACAATACTTCGGAGACCACTGAAATCGAAAGGATTTGAGTACGTGGAAAACGAGTTGATGGATCATGAACAAAACGGCTTTTCGCAACATGGCAGTAGGGGATATACTGCCCAGAAAAGATATAGTGGGGAGGTGTTTGCAAGAATTGAGGAAGATTATGATTTTAACGGTACGAAACATACCCAAGGTAATGGGGTATATCCAATGGGGATTATCAGGGGGGAAGAGCGTCAAAAGGGAGGTACCCGGAATAGGGAACAAGAGAGATTTTCAGGAAGAGTGACCTTTGCTAAGGAGCAAACAGGTGGGCAATTGAGGGAGGGGCGCGACACCCTCAATAGGAACTCAACACAGTACGATGAAGTGTACAAGGATAAAGACGGGGAAAGATCAACATGTGATAACGAGGGCATNCATGGCAGTAGGGGATATACTGCCCAGAAAAGATATAGTG
The DNA here is from genome assembly GCA_004194395.1 of Aurelia aurita complex sp. Pacific. Lineage (NCBI taxonomy): Eukaryota > Metazoa > Cnidaria > Scyphozoa > Semaeostomeae > Ulmaridae > Aurelia > Aurelia aurita complex sp. Pacific. The sequence continues at coordinate 166,961 of REGL01000616.1, read as the reverse complement.
GGGAGGTGTTTGCAAGAATTGAGGAAGATTATGATTTTAACGGTACGAAACATACCCAAGGTAATGGGGTATATCCAATGGGGATTATCAGGGGGGAAGAGCGTCAAAAGGGAGGTACCCGGAATAGGGAACAAGAGAGATTTTCAGGAAGAGTGACCTTTGCTAAGGAGCAAACAGGTGGGCAATTGAGGGAGGGGCGCGACACCCTCAATAGGAACTCAACACAGTACGATGAAGTGTACAAGGATAAAGACGGGGAAAGATCAACATGTGATAACGAGGGCATTGGAGGACAAGGGAGACATTCAGTTGGCAATGTTCCTGCTGAAAGTTATATGAATGGAAAGAAACAGATTAGGGTGGGTTATGCTAATTTTGGGGAAATTTCAGTGAGAGGTACTGAAGGAAACATAGACAGTGGTGCACAGAAAAAAAGTCATTGCAATGGTAGCCAAAACTTTAGAGAACAAGGTAGCCACATCATTGGAGGAAATGGTAGCCAAATAGTTGGAGAACGAGATAGTTATATCACTAGAGGAAATGGTAGTCACATCGTCAGAGGAAATGGTAGCCATAACTTTAGAGAACAAGATAGACACATCATTAGAGGAAATGATACCTATAACTTTAGAGAGCAAGATTGCCAGAGCATTGGAGGAAATGGTAGCTATAACTCTAGGGAACAAGGAAGCAATGACTTTAGTGAACAAGATATTCCGAGCATTAGAGAACAAGGGGCGGATTTTGAGAGAGAACAAGATAGGCACATCATTAGAGGAAATGGTAGCCACATCTTTGGAGGACAAGGAACCAATAACTTTAGAAAACAAGTGACACATGTTAGAAAAGAAGATAACCACATCATTAGTGGAAAAGGTCATCAAAGCATTAGGGAACAGGGGACGAATTCAGTCAGAGATATCCCAGAGAGGGGATATTTGAAGAATTCAGTTACAAATGCTCCAGGAATCCTGAAGTCCCGTGAAGCAAATTCAGCCTCATTGAAGAGAATCAATCAAGCAAACGAAGACACTGTTGATAGAAAGACTCACACGGATTGCACAGAGCCGAAGGATAAAAAACTAACAGCAACTATTAAACAATGCATTGTGCGAGAGCTCAATTTGGATCAGGCGAATAATGAAAGGAAACAAAGGGCGGATAATACTCGTATGGGTGTACAGTTTGTTCTCACCGGCACTGGGCAAAGTAAAGAGAAAGAAGTCGACAATATCATAACGTTAATTGGTGAAAGCTTTACGGATTGCGAGCTGGATAGACGAGAGAATGAACTACGTATGGAAAAAAGCCGATGGAATGATAGGACGATTAAAAGTGTTAATGCGAATAGCCAAAGAGAGATACGTAAAGAAATCAGTGTTGGATTGACAGCGGGATGTTCTGAAGTTGTGGGGGCTGTAAAGAACACGAATGCAAGAACACAAAGTAATGGAATACAAGCTATAACATCTTCTAGCGGTTTTGATGACGTATCCAACTCTGAAAGTGTATTAGAACGATATTCAAGTACTGATAATGAGCAGAACTCTGGAACAAAACAAACAAATATAGGGTTATGCTCCTTTGAACAGATTAAAAGGCAATTACTTCACGAAGCTGGGCTCAAAGAAGAAAAGATTGACGTCACACGCAGCAAAACGAGCCAATGTGATCAACGGGATCAAACACGATTCGTGAAGACAATTCACCAAAACATCGCGCAACAAGGCCTGGAATCTGATCGATGTATTGATGGAGCTGTTTATGTTGTCAATGAATCGTATGGTAAAATAGTTTATAACAACGAAAAGACCCCTGAAGATCTTATTGTTTCAAGAACACCGAAAACCCAAGGTAAAGTGAATAGAAACAATAAGTCACCGTTTATACGTACAGTTTATCAAGATTGCGGGCGAGGATCTGCTAGATTTGAAGAAATCAACAGCCGTACATCGCGTACATCTGGTAGGCCTGTTTCACCTGAAAGTGACTCAATCATTACAGCTGTTGCGGGATGTAATAAGGAACGCCAGCGGCAGAACGAGTGTGTGCGTCTTCGAAGACGTGATAGGAAGCTCAGATATCTCTCGGAGCCTGGAAATTTCAGCAAACATGGAGCTATTTATTCACGAAGATTTGATGTAAACAGTGACAGATCAGCTGATGATATGGAGAGCAGAAGCACGCACAAGTTGAGTGATGATTTCCATATGCGAAATTCGCGAACTGATGTGCATGGGCTTACTGAAAACGCACTCAAAGCGCACACGGAAGGTCTGAAGGTATGTTCACCCAGTGTTCGAAGGCGGCCTACGCTAAATCAGTTCTTTGGGAAGATACAAGAAAAGGTTTTGCAACAAGATAGCTCATCAGAAAGCTCAGACATTTCGTGCTGTTCAGACTCAGTTCTCATGATTCAGAAAGCGAATAAATTTAACTTGACCCCCGTAAGTGGTTTGATGAAAGATGGATCGTCCAATTCTGCAGCACGTGCTAAACGGTTGAAAGCGTGGAAATCACGACACGAAAAAGTGCCGAAAAGTGATAGGCCATCTGCTGCGGAGTTATTGATGAAAGAGCAATGCGAAGGAGCTAGGGGTAATACTAACAGTGGTTTTTTAATCACTGCAAAAGCTGGTAATAATTGTGCAGAAAAAGAGAGCTGTTTAATATCATCTGAAACCGAAACCAGAGAAGAACACAAACAGATATATACTGCCACAATCGTAAATTCATCTGCAGAAAATGAGAGCTGGTTACAGTCTCCAGAGAGTAAAACCAGGCTGCTACATTCAATGAAACCTTGCGGCCAGGCCAACGAAAATAGTATCAACTGTGTTGAAAATAACAAGCAGGATTCTGTATTTCAGGAGCGAGAAAATATCAAAACTAGGTCAAATAAACGAGTGATGTTTTCAGAAACAGCTAGCTTACACGGTGCTGGATCATACGAAAACAAATCGACCACATTAAAAGCTAATAAGGGTAACAAAGTTACTTTAAATTACACCACTGATCACGACGTGAATGTTGATAAGGATAACAAAGAGATGCGGTCGTCTGAAATTGGGTTTGGTTCTCAAGACAGTTTTGAAGAAGTATTTGTGGAACCAGAGCTTTTATCTTGCACACCACAAAGAATTGAACGAAGAGCTACAAATCATGACGATCAAATGTTTAATCGTAAACCCGATTTGGAACCTAAACCTAGCTTGAATTGCGAACTTGAAAGGGATCCGTTGGATACGTTTGTAGGCTCTGCAAGTGCAGTACTCGAGAGAGTAAAACGATTGAAGTTAAAATATAACTTTAAGCCAGCAACTGAGAAACTCGAGGAATCCAGCAGTGATCTTGATACGGATTCGAACAATCAAAGACAGTCAGAAAGGTCCAACAAGCTTAACGAATCTAACAATAATCTTTGTACGGATTCAAGAAACCAAACTGAGCAAGAAGATTATCGTGAAGGGGATTCTCACAGCATTGGAGCAAAGGTTGTAAGAGTATCGTTAGACTCAAATACTACTCAATCCGTAAACCAAAGATCGAACGATTCAAGGATTGAGTTGCAAGATTCACGGATTGATCACAAGATTAATCATGGATTTAGAGTTCAGATTAGCAAAAGATCAAGCTGCTCATTAGAAGAATTAAGGCCAGATATTAACTTGAGTACCGTCAAGAGTCCATGTCATAGCTCTGAGGAAGATCTGAGATTCTTCAAGAAAAGTCCTAGACGTGAGGTACTTGATAACAAAGAGACATTTTCGGGTATTGCATTCTCGACCATGACAAATGAAATTAGTGAAGCAGATGAAGGAATACGAAGTGCTTGTCATAGCTCTGAAGAAGATTTGAAATTACATGAGCAAAATTCTGCTGATGACATGAACGATAACAAGAATAAGAATTCAAAAATTTTCCCTCCCACCATGACAAATAAAGAGAAGGAGTTCGACGGAATTCGAAGCCCCAGTGAGAAATTAATCCAGGCTAAAAAATCAACAAACACTAATGGAAATTCTCATCATGAAACTTCAAGCTCAAACAACATTAAAAGCCAAGCAACACAAAAGGATATGAATAGAATTACAGCAGAAAACGATCGTCTAAGGTTAGAGTCAGGTTATGAAAGCTGCACAGAGAGGGAAGAAAATAAAGATTGTTCGCTCGTGGAGAATGTAACAGAGATATTAATCCGGCCAGATGTGAGAAAGGAGAGCAGAGTCAGTTTTGAAGTGCGGGAGAATGAAAATATCCAAACAGAGGCTGTAAATGACGGAGTGGACTTGGAGTTAAGGAATAATTCGCGGATTTTTGACCCAGTATCAAACTGCTCAGATCAATTATACCTGACTGCTAGTGGTGAAAGATTTGACGAAGATCAAAGCGATGAAATAAAGAGAAACTTTGTTGCAAATTTTAAGGAGAAAGACAGGCAGGAAATTGCGGGTTTAGAGAGTGAACTAACTGGCGTTTTGAAAGCATTGTCGAACGATTCTGAGAGGATTTTCAAGGACAAAGATGGAGAGATAAGCCATTTAATCGATCCAAAAGATAAGATTGAATGTAGAGATTTAGCGAACAAGAGGGCTGGACTTACATTAAAAGGTAAGTGGATTGATGGACAGTCAAAAGCAAACAGTACTGAGGTGCACGAAGGACAGGAGAGCACGAATTTTAATGCTGAAGAGACAGAAGTTGGTGGAGGTGTTTTGGGAGGGCCTACGTCTGAGCAAAGAAGACATAATTTGGACATTGAAAGCAAAGAACCAGCAGTTTATGATGTAAAGAGTGATTTGATTATTGGACAATCAAAAGGAAAAAGTAGTGTTCTAAAAGAAGTGGAAGAGAGCTCGATCTTTGATGTGAAGAAAGGTGAACTTTGTGGGGATATTTCAGACAAGCGTGACCCACAGACAGTTAATTTTGATTCTGAAAGCAAAGTGGGTATTTCGTTTTCGAGAGCAAATTATGAAAGTACTGCCACAGGAAAAGATATTACATGCTCGAATATAGATAGTAGAGATTCTGAGTCAAGAAATGAGATTTATGGCATACGTAACGAGAGCTCAAAACCAGATATATTAGCTGGAAGTGGGAAATCTTTTGATAATGATGACAAAAGCAATTTAGAGTTAATTGCAAAAACGAGCACGTTTCACACCTCTGCAATAACTGCACAGCAATTACACGACAATGAACATTATGGTATTACGAATATCACACCTTTTGGTGTGAAGAGATCTGATTCAGTAGACAGTGATTGTGAGAGCGAAGACGAAATGGCGTATGCTAAAGGTGTTTCTGATTTGAAGAAACATTTCGAGAAATGGCAGCCTGAACAAGAGAAGAGAGAGAACGGAACACCACCCAAAGATCTACAAGAGACAGATGGTCCGAGAAAGACTCCATCGAAATTACACGCCTTGAAATCGATGTTCGAGAGCCCAAGTCCAACACAGTCAAAATGGAGGACAATGTCAGGAGAGATAAGAATTGGAGGGAAGGTTACGAAAGTTATGACCAGCCCGAAACTGAAAAATCTAGTTTCGGTGGTGAATAAAAGGGACGAAGGCAGTCCTACCTTAGATGACTATGACGAGACATTTAGCAAGGCAATCGAAACAGGGGTTACACAAAGTGTCACTCCGAGTACAGCTATGCAGATAAACTCCAAGGAGAGTGATCTACCAGCTGATAGAAATGATGGTGATTCACAAAGTTTGGGGTTGGAAAAGGGCAAAGAAGAAACCATTGTGAAAAGCGCTGAAACAAGGAATGAAACTTCTGGTCAACCAATTCATTCTGCACAGAAAGTTAAGAAAGTTCCACCTCCAATAAAACGTAAACCAAGTTTAAAGAAGAAAGAAACAGAGAAACCTAAGGTTAACTTGACGAACGAGGCTTATGCAAATGGAAACATTGACGGGGAAATTAAAGTTCGTGATCAGCCACTTCCCGTTGTTTCAGCAAAAGATGGCACTGCGGAGCACAGAAATGTCATGTTGAAAAGTTCCTCTGCGGAGGAATCAGTTGTTGCTAGGAAACATGAGTCTTCCCAAATGACGTCTATTATTCCAGAAATAGCACGAAGAGGACATATTGATATTAGCCAAACGAAAATTGATGAAAGCGAAGGCGGAAATAAGCTGAACGAGAAAGAACATGCCAGAGTGAACGATGATGTACAACCGGTAAATTCACAGGAAAATGTGAGGGAAAATGCCGAAGGTGTAGATGGGATAATATGTAAGACAACACAACTTCGAGTTGCACACGATAGCACAAAGTTTGTTCTCAGAGAAGCAGACAGTGGTTCGGAGGATGGAGAGATTATTTCAGGGGTAATGGATGTCAAGAATCGATGTATCATAGCTGAAACGGAGGAGAATGTAGCTGAGGACAGCTGTGAGGCAGAAGCAAAGCCTGTTGATTATTTGATTGCGAAGGAGCGATATATTTCTGCTGAAACAGGGGTCGAGATTGCTTCCAACAAACAGACTGCTATTGTTTCTCATGATGTAGCTGCGAAGGAGCGATGTGTTTCTGAGAAAAGTGAGGCTAATATCGCAGCTACAGACAGTACAAAACTTGTAGCTAATGCTTTTCATCGTGTAACTGGGAAGGAACAAGTCCAAAGAGAGGCGGAGAAAGAAAATGCTCTTACTTTTGAGAAAAGCGAGATGATCCTTAGCTCAGAGCACACTCAAAAGACCAGATCAGATGAACATCAACAGAGTCAATGTACGTCAACAGAACAATGTACAATCGATAAAACAATACAAGAAACAGCAACGAAACAATGTACGTTCGATCAAACAATACAAGAAATGTCAAAAGAACAATCGGTTTTGGAAGCTAGGACAGGGATTGTAGTAAATCGTGTTAGTGTGTCACCCGACAGAAGTAATCCCCTTATAAAAGAAACTGAAGATATTTCTGAGATTGAACGCGAAGCTGGAACACAAAAATATCAAGCTCTTGATGAAAGTTCTGGAATATGTTGCAGCAATAATGTTGATGTAACAATGGACAGAGAACTGGGATGTGTTTTGGTGAGTTCAATATTTCAGCTTATTTTTCATTTTAGGGCCTGGTCTTTACACTCACTGAGATTTTGCTGCCTAATTGGACTACACTTTTTTTTCATAAAAAACTTGGATCAGCACTCAGTACTAAAAGTTTCTTAATTTAGCATGAAGATTTTGGTGTTTTAGCAGTAGAAGTTCCTTAATTATGTTTCTTATTTTTAGGGGGGCCTAAAATTGCGTTATGGTTCGAGGTTGAGCCTTCTTATCGACACAAAGGTCTTGCATTTCGCATTGATATTGTCACCACGAATAAGCCATGCACATTAAGGCAAAAAGTTACCAATTTTTTACAGTCACAAGTTAAAAAATGCCGCGAGAACCATCTACCGATTCTTATTTTAGAAATAGAATTTTAGAGTTTCTTAATCGTTCTTGAACGTAGTACTAGAGTTTCTTAAATTTTGGTCATCGTAGTACAAGTTTGTTATAAACCAGTTTCTTATAAAAAACGTGTAATTTAAAGACAACCAAGAGTTTGGAGTTATTTGAGCGTTGATTTTTTTGAGTTAAGGACCTTCCAAAATTCTAACACGATTACTTAGAATTTATTCACGTTCAACTCAGCGAAAACTTTTCATCTGGTGTTTCGTTGGTAGCCTAATTGCATGCTGCATGAAGGTAATTATGTGATAACCTTAGCTTTCTGCATGTTTTCTGTTGCTATTCAGTAAAAATAGTCCTTGGACTTCATAAACTCAATTTTTAGGTTACGACAAAAGCTGGAAAGAGCTCAGCCTAGCTTTCATTTAGTATCTACTGTACACGTTTGTTCGAAACAAAATTTAGACACGATGAAGGTACGGTATTATCATGCATACATTTGTAGGACAGGTGTGGGATAGGATAGGGTTAGGACCATCTTAATCTCAAAGGATATACTCTGACTGTGATCGTTAGTTAGTATCAGTCGATGGTGAGCTGTTCTCTACTTTTTAGGAGACTTCTCGTCCATCACGAAGCTCTAGCGACAGCAGTGGCTCCTCCTTAGAAGACCTTGAGCCAGCTGCCTCACAGAATGACAGAAGCGACTGTTATAACGTGCCTTTGGTAGGACTACCAGCACTTTTGAAAGAACCGTTGGATACCTCCAGAAATACTGAACAGCCATGTGATTTAGAGTCAACAGAAAGTGAGCAACAGCATCCGCAACATGGAAATTACGTCAGCTATTCGGAGAAAGCATCAGACATCAAGAATCATGCTGCAAAACTCGGAATGTACACGAGGAGCGATGGCCATGGAAGAAAGGACCCACAGCACTGTACCGCAGAAACAACGGTCGAAAGAGAGGCAATACAGGAAGAGCCTATTACATCGGTGATGATTAATGCAAGTCATGAGGTGAATTCTGATAGTTTCATTGGGAGGCTGGAAGATGCCAGAACTGAGGCTGCACCGCCAGAAGCTAGCGAAGATGATACGGAGACTTCAAGCGAGGCAATACGGGGAAGTGGCACGCACGTTAGCATTGGATGTAAAATTGGACAACCTTTTACCCCTGTTGTCATTCAGTCAACACCATTGACATCTGATCGAGGCATTTCACCGAATGTTGCAAAAGTGAGTCCGTATTTTCATGATGGCAATAGCAGAATTTTTGCAGCGCCAGTTCAGAGATTTGGTGGAGGGATATTTGGGAGCGAAGATCGGATCTTTGGTGATGCTAAAGTGGAAGAGCTGGATGATGCTTCAAAGGAGGATGAGGTAACTGTTGTTTTGTTTCGTAAACAATTAATGAAAATGTCTTTGGTTGTTGCAAAATGTTCATTTCATGTTGTGAACAGTCTGGCGAAACGTTGTGTGTTTTATCGTATCTTAGTTTAGATCAGTTCATATGACTTTAAGAATTCAACAACGTACAAATGCTGTCAACTACGATCTATAACAGTATCACGTTTGAATGAGGCAATATAAATTAATGATAAAGAAGTACATTTGAAGGAATAGGGAAATTGCACGCAGGAAATTTCGTCAAAGAGGAACAGAGCTAATATAATTGAGGAGGGATTAAATAAAATAATCTATGAGCTTTCTAGGTTCCAGGTGTAATGCAGGCCTGAATGTGCCAACGCGTTTTATGTTTTAGGGTGGAAATTAATCACTCATCCTCCTAATATATTTCGAGGGACATATACATGGGAAGCTGCTCTTACCAGGGGCACAACTTTCAGTAGGGCACTTTCAAAAACTGAAAGGGCACTTCAAATTTCGGTGACTGACGAAAATAGACGCCCTCTGAGTTAGGGGGTCAAAGTTTCGTTGTTTCCCAATTGTTTTTTCTGTTTGTTCTCTGGTTCCCTGTAAGACGAATCAGGAGATCTCAATTTGTTCCCCAAGAGTATAATTTTTCACCATTTCCCCCCTAAGTTCTCAAACTATTTCATCCATATTCCCCCGTTCCCAGCCTAAAAATTCAAGTGTCTCCTTTTCCTTAAAACCCTTGGGAGGGCCTCAAAAGAATTAAAACGGCACTGGTTGGATCAATCATTTTTCGCCTGCGCTCCCTCCCGCTCCTACTTCTTTGTGTTTACTTCGCTATCTTATGTGAACAGCTACTGGGTTCATTCTCCGTTATTCGCTGAATATTTGCTGAAAAATTCCTTATTTAACCAGCTAACCCAATGAAAAAGCAATAAGGCAACTGTAACTTCACATTGAGCTGTGGATCACGTTTGAAGTGATCCGTAAAACAATATTAAAACAGGTTACAATAAAGAGCAACGATTCTTTTTAACGAGATGAAGACCGCTATGCATACTTGTGTGGATTTATTAGAAGAATAACAACGCAAATATAAGGATGAAGCCGAAAATGAAATGGTTTTAATTCTAAGCCTATTACTTTCAACGTTATTTTTATATTTGTAGAAACTGGGAGATTCGGTCAAGCGAAGCTTAGAAAATCAAGGTATGGACTTATCATTTGGTTTTTAGTTCACTGTTTGTAAAATGTTGTTGTTATTTGCGTTCTAACGATAAAAGGTGCGCTAGTTATACGCGTATGGACGAGCCACTTTTGTAGTTGTTCAGTCAATTTGTGTTTGCTGTAAGGCTAAGACGAAGACAAGTTTGAGATGTCTGCATAAAGATGAATGGTATGTTCATGATTTTTTATATTTAGTTAAAACAGGAGACATGATCTGGTGTGATACGGATGAACCGACCTGGATGCTTAACGCTGGTGCATGTAAGAAAATAAACAGTTTTGAAATGTGGATGTATCGACAAATGCTTAAGATCACATACACAAGTCACACTTTGTTTCTCTCGTAACAAAGACATGGAAAGCACTTGTGAAAACTTATACTCAGAAATGTTTTTCTGAATTTGTGTATATGCAGTTACATATTGATTTATGTTTGTGCATCAAATGTACCAGAGCTAACATTCTGCTAATTCTGAACGGTACAATACAATTTATTGTTGGTTTCTAAGAATATGACTCCATATCCTGACAGTGTGTCTTGGGTTTAAAGGTCCCAGAAATCATTTCAGATTATAAGTTTCGTGCCGGTGTTCCACAGCACTGTTCTTTGCCACACGGGTCACTGAAGAGGCACTGCATTTGTCAAAAATATTTTCTGCCATCATTTGTCAAATTTAATGATAAAAATTTCCGAGATGTAGAGATTTATTTCGAGACTATGACACATTTTAGCAGCATGCAAGCTTTCGTATAATATTTATTTTCCATGCTTCGATGTAAAGTTCTAGCTGCATCACGTGGCCAAAATAAACTAGGCAATCCCAGCCAATGACATAGATCACGTGGAAGAAATGACATTCTTGCAGATTTACAATCCCTTCTATCGAGAGGAAGATACAATAGATGCTCTTTTTAGCTGCGATTAAACTGTTAAGGAACGATGTAATCATTTAAGCCCCTCGTTAACTTTTGCCACCGGTGAAGTTCTAGTAAAGCTGCATGGGTAACTATTAACGATCATTCTAAAAATCTGGGGGGTTGCCTTATAAACAGTTCACTGTTTAAGAAACTTGTGTCCGGCTTAAAGGGAATGCAAACATATAAAAGTGGCTCAAGCCACTTGCGGTCAAATTCTAGCCTATCAGATGTCAGTATTGCCTGTTGAAGTAGATCAATTACCCAAATATGGTGCGGCTCGTGTGATAGCCTATTGTCTTTGCACAGCTATTTTTGTCAAGGACTTATAATGCTTAGATTCCCTTTAAGGCGGTTTTTTGCCTGAATATGGCCAATTTTTGCAAGTCCTTCAAAAGTTGGGGGATTGCAACACCCCAGCCCTCCGCCTCATACGCCTAAGAACGCAGTTATAGATTCCTATGAAAATCGCATGATTGTTTTGCGCTCAGCATAGTGATCCTCATGTAGATGGGATGAAAGTGTTTTAATTCTTCATAGGTCCTTGTCTTGGTGACTTGAAGAAGTTAAACGTTACTTTGCAAATTCACAGAGAGCATCTGGTAAGCCGCAATTCATTGATTGATTGATTGATTGATTGATTGATTGATTGATTGATTGATTTCATAATATTTGTTACAAGGATTACGATCCTGAATTTCAATTAATTGATTACAATCTTTAACTATTTTGAATCAAGTCTAACCATGGGCAATAATGCACCGTTGATGTGGCCTATATTATGATCAAAATTGTATTTTTACTCACTGTGTTGTTTCTCTTCCACAAGATTGCAAGTACAGCGCTTGATAATGTTCAAGTTTTTTTTTTTTTTTTTTTTTTTTTTTTTTTTTTTTTTTTTTTTTTTTTTTTTTTTTTTTTTTTTTT
>REGL01000616.1:101163-124831 GCA_004194395.1 Aurelia aurita complex sp. Pacific | reverse complement strand
TACATTGTAATGCTACGTTGTGTAGCCTTACCTTTGAACTTTGCATGGTAAATGTATTAAGAATTTCTTCGACTTGTGAATCATCTGGATGGGCCAAACAGCCAGGAAATAGCGTATCGGGTGTTTTGCTAAAGGACAGAAACATTCAGTTCAATCATGGGTAGTTAGACACTGCTGGTGTGCTTCTATGGAGGAGCGCTGGATAATATGTATCTGCGGGGGAAATTTTTATAGTACTGCGGAGGAGTTATGGAAAGAACGAATCCTCCGCAGTACTATAAAAATTTTCCCCGCAGATACATATTATCCAGCGCTTCTCCATAGAAGCACACCAGCAGTGTCTAACTACCCATGGTTTGATCAGGACAAAATTCGACAATACCCTAAGCAATAGAAACATTTGCTGAAAACGCTTGCTGGAAAGCCAAGCTACAAGGAGATCGTACCAATAGATGGAAATGGCATTCCGAATGTTATAAAATGAGCGTAAAGCATTAGCTAAAGAGAAAGCCTAGAGTTAGCACGTTGTCTCTATAAGGACACTTGCTGTACTCGTCGTGATCTCCCTCCATTTTCTTTGTCACTTCGGTCATCAGCAATACAGTTACACTCGCTTCCTTTATAAGAAACCAAGAAAACAACTCACGGTGTAAGAAACGATAGGAGCAGTTTTTAAAAGTATAAGAAACTGTGCTACCTGGATTGAAAAATCGAGGAAATTTTCTTAATCTACAGCTTTCTTAGTCCCAGGCCATTCCAAAATATTTGACACTGTACAGCAATAGCAATTGTTTTGACATTGTTATGAGTGCGAATTACGATATTACTTGCTTTGAGATCTTATCGAATATTCGGTAAGAACAAGAATTCCAGAAAGAATATCGGTGAAATGACTTCCGCATTACAAAAAGTCCCAAACAGAAGAGGCCTAAAACACTTGATCAAATCACGAAAAATTGATCGCACAGAACAATAAAGGAAGCACAAACGTTGCCGGGTGAGAGATATCGTCTGCAAATTTGTTGCCATGGAATTGGAAATCTTTAGCATTTGTTTGAAAACTATTTTTTACAACTCCTGAGAAAGGTGAAATGCCCTTGCATATTGTTCTGTATAACGAAATTCCGTAAGATTCGATCAAGCGTTTAATACCCTTTTTCGGGCAACTTCTGGTCTTTAGATCTTTACCTAAAATTTAAATCATTTATATCAGTGAAGTACACTTGGTGCTATGAATTTTTGAAAGCGGAAACTTGTTCTGGCTCACCCAGTAATAATAACGTGCAGTAATAAATAAAAGACTGCTTACTTTCCATTAGCGAATAACATTTTCATATCAACAGCAACATCATTATGATGGCCAGGTAGTTTAAAAAGAACCTCCATTATTGTGTCCAATAAATTATCTGAATTGTAACTAGTTGGTCCAACCAGATCCAGCACTCTATCAATAAAGACGATCGATGCCCGCTTGGTCGCCATCTACGAGTAATTTTGTATGACATTAAAGGGGCTGGATAAGAAACTATTGGGGAAATTTTTGATTTGGCTGTTTTCTGATAAACTAATTTATTGCGACTATTCAACGAAAATTCAAAATAAATGTCTCCTCTTGTAGATTTGCCTTTGCACTTTCTTCTGATACAAATTAAACCTCCATATGCTTTCGGATTGCTGCGATATAAATGGATTTCCAACAAGTATTTTCGTTGATCTTTCACCCAAAGACCAGCCTGTATCTAGATATGAATCTTTCCTTTTGAATTTAGCTAATTACAAAGGAATTTCTCTTTTCAAAATGCGATATTTGATGCACAAACCGTGGATTTGTTTACGTATTTCTTATCCAGCCCGTTTAATGACAAATGCTGCCGGACATAAAGCGATCTAGTTTAAAAAGAACCAAAAGTAGGCCAAGTGTCTCTATTTATCCAATCGTTTTGATCATCTATTGAGATCATCAAACAGAATACAATAGGCTATATTTAGATTGCCCAAGGCCCTAACTTAAAGGGAATCGACATAGTTAAAAGCTGGCCCGGGCCAGGTCAAAAATATAATCTATTGTACTCGACAACTTTAAAGCATCCGGTTTCATTGTATAGGTAAAGAAACAATGGGTTTGTGGGCGTTTCTTCAACCTATTTATAGCGGCTACGAGATATAGCTATGTCTAGTCCCTTTAAGTTGCAACTAAAGTAGTTCNGTCAAACAGTAAACAAATCCGTAAACTCGCACGTGTGGGGGATTATCCATTGTTCATCCATTTTTCTCTGCAGTTTATTTGGTGCCTTCACCCAAGCCACAAAAAAATGACCGTTAAAAATTCACTTATATCCGAGCAATCGTAGAAGATATGAATGTTTGGTTTGTTCCTTAGTGAAGTACAAGGATTAATGCCCCAACAGCAACTTTCATTTTGAAAAAAATAGGAAAAAATCCTGTGTGATATCACCTTTCAAAAAACTGCAAAAATCATCGTTTTGTTTACATTTTGACGACGAAGCCCCTTTAAGTTGCAACTAAAGTAGTTTAGAAAGAACTTTCGTAAATGTCTCTGGTAAACCAATTGCGGTTCAGCCAGGTCCAGTATTCTACTATACTGTAGACTATTGACGCACACTTGGTCCCCATCTGCAAGAAACTATTCATTCGTGAATCCTAGCAAATAATAACATTTGCCTTTATGAGATCTTTGGATACTGCGGGGAGAAAGCTAGCAATTTATTCTTGTTTAGTGAATTTAGCCAAGCAAAGATTGATCAAATTCACTAAACTTCGCGATGGAAATGGCCAGAATATTGCCTCAAATTCAATAAACATATATGCAAATGCTACACCACAGTATTTTTCGTTGAACATTAATCCCAATGTATTCAACCGTTTCATGTCCACAATATTTGAGTTTCACATGTTAGTTGCATGGTTGTTTCAAGTACAGTGCATCGTTTCAAGCAACGGACAGATTTCACTATTCATACGGTGATATTATAAAACCTAAGTAGTAAGCAATAGGTCCTCTGGGCTTTCAAAAGAAAATGTGGAAAAAGGCATGGGAAACAACATTTGTTTCCGAGGAATAAGATGATGTGCATTCCAGCATTGCTACCTTGTTTGCTCAGGGTCCTTGCAATAAGGTAACAATGTCCTGCTTAAGAACTGAGAAAATTCGACACACATCCTCTTTGCTTATACTGTAACATAACTTATATCATTTAGACCTACCTTTCTCCTTGCTCTTGCATTGGGAAGGTTTGCAAGCTCTGTGGCGACAAGTTTACTAAAATGACCAACTCCATAACAATCCTCATGAATGCTTTGGTTTTCAAACATGTCACCCAATGATGCGGCTAACATCTGAAAAATAGAAATAATGAAAGATTTGTTGAATACAGTCAGAAATGCAGAACCAATGCAACAGTTGAAACAAAAAATAACATTGACATATGTATGTGAAAATTCCTGTCTAACTGGTTGAAGACAAAGGACACTGATTTCCCAGCAGAGTTGTGGTCTTTGGGTGAAACACATTTCTTGAACCCCTCCTCGAAATCGGTCTGTATCCCAGCAATCATTTGCAAAATTGAATATTCAAAAGTATCTTCAAGATCTGTGATTGTTATCCTACTAGAATGTGTTATCATTTTTCCGAAAGGTTGCAGCATAACTTCAGGAAAAGAGTTTTGGTACACCTCATTTTGCATGAATCAACAATTTGCTCTGTTTCTTACCTTTATTTGGGCTTGCAAATTTTGTGGTAGAATGTTAACATCAATCTCTCCAAGACTGTTAAAGATTCGCTTGTCTCCCTATACAAAAATAGATTTTACACATGCAAAAGTTAGAGTCATCATGCATGGTTTCTAAAATACAACAACTGTATTGTATCTAATATTTGTTTGTGTGCTGAAAGAAATACTCCATAGAAATATAATCCCACACAAAATTGATATAATTCATTTTTACACCTAGTAGCCTTTATTATACTCAACTGTGAAAACTTTACAGTAGTGGTGGCCAATACAGGGGTGAGGGGGTGCAAAGGCCCCAATTTTGGCTATAACAAAGACTTTTTTGTTTAAAACAATCTAAACAAACAATGCGTTTAAACTTGAACATTACAACAGTTCCACCTCTAGTATTTGGTAAAATGTTTATAAGTGCTTCTCAGATAAAGCAACGGCTAGCTCTTGGCTCTAAATGTTCAGTTGATTTTTTGGTCATTGCATTATGTAATGTTCTTTATGAAGAAAATCTTGCAGATAGAATTCAATATTTAGCAAAATGCTCCATCTTATGCAAGCATGGATCTCTCGTTTGACTGTATGCTATTGTGGCAGCAAGAACATCAGCAAAATACCAAATGCAACCATACCTTACTATGTAAAAATCCTTGCAGCCTTGCAACATCAGATGGCAATATTGTGAAGAAATCATTGTATACTGGCGTCACAAACAGATCTGGTAGAATTTCTGCTTGAAACAATGGCAAGTGTCTTATATCTGCTGTTGAAAACTAGAAGAAGAAAATTGTAATTAAAATAATGGTTTCAAAATATATTATGCTTAGAACAACAAATTTTTCCACAATACACCAGTTCACAGTTCTGGGAAAACAATCTATGCACATTGGTCTTACATTGCAATGGGCCACCTTTTTGGAAGAAAAATGATTCAAGCTTTTTGTTGCAATGCAAATAGTTTCTTCCTAAAATGCTGCATGCACAGACAGTTTTTGATACTTTTGNGCTCTAAATGTTCAGTTGATTTTTTGGTCATTGTATTATGTTAATGCTCTTTATCAAGAAAATGTCACGGATAGAATTCAATATTTAGCAAAATGCTCCATCTTATGCAAGCATGGATCTCTCATTTGACTGTATGCTATTGTGGCAGCAAGAACATCAGCAAAATACCAAATGCAACCATACCTTACTATGTAAAAATCCTTGCAGTCTTGCAACATCAGATGGCAACATTGTGAAGAAATCATTGTATACTGGCGTCACAAACAGATCTGGTAGAATCTCTGCTTGAAACAATGGCAAGTGTCTTATATCTGCTGTTGAAAACTAGAAGAAGCAAATTGTAATTAAAATAATGGTGTCAAAAGATATTATGCTTATAACAACAAATTTGTCCACAATACACCAGTTCACAGTTCTGGGAAAACAATCTATGCACATTGGTCTTACATTGCAATGGGCCACCTTTTTGGAAGAAAAATGATTCAAGCTTTTTGTTGCAATGCAAATAGTTTCTTCCTAAAATGCTGCATGCACAGACAGTTTTTGATACTTTTGACTAATAATGTATTATTTGCAATCAAAATCTTTAAATTCCAACATCAATACAGAAAAATGATTTATTATAAATTTTGCATGTCAAAATTTTGCATGTCAAAATTGTTCCCAATCAAGTTGAGTTCTCAAGGATTGCATGTTTACCATCTGTACAGAAACTAACCCCCGTCATGCTTACAGAAATGGAGTTTGATACACTTAAGATATAGTTCATCTGCAGGGGGATCATTGATATTGACGTGATCTAAAACAGGCAGATAACTATGGGTATGGCCAATTACACAAGCTGATATTTAAAACGCTGTTTGTGAACACTAAAAAGTTGATTCAGGTCTGACAAAAACGTGTATTTGTTTCCATTGCTCATCTTTGTCAGGCTAATGTTCATTTAGTAGCTGCATATTACTACTCTTTTAGAAAATGTTTTATAAATTTGTTTTGTTAGGATAAGTAGGTTGAGAGATATTTGAGTTTAAAACTAGGAAGACTTTTAAGCGGCACTCTTTGTTTTGCATTGGTGCCCAGTGTCAGACAGAAACATCTAGAAACAGGGACCATCAGAACTCACCTCACTTCCCATCCACATTTTCAAAGATCTTGCAAACTCCCCATATGTCATTGGTCTTTGCAACTGATGAGGATGAGACAGGGATCCAACAGCCTCATGAATTGTAGGTGATACCAGACAAATAATGGTTGTGTGCTGGAAATCACTTGAACTGACAATGTTTTGAATTCTTTTTGTTACATATCCAGATAGCAAGGATGAGATGATGAATACTGCCTTTGTTTGTGAGTCCAGGCAATCCTGTGAGAAAACAACAGCATTCTAGAATGCTGAAAAGTGCATGTATTATTGAATGAAGTCTTGAAATGATTTTGTAGAAACAAGGCCTAAAACATCAGGTGCCAAAGTCCCAAGTTGGAAAAGACGGCAGAATTCAAACATATTGTTTTGGACAACGATACACCTGTTCAAAGTATTGCAAAAGAATTCATGCATATCTGATCCTATATAATAATGCACACACACTTGTGCTGCAATATGCTGTAAACTAACTTTGAATGGATGGATAACTACATATTTTCAGAAATTTGGCATATCAAATACGGTTTGACATTTCGGTGCCAATGCAGTTTCACACACTGTGGCTATACTGATCCTAACTAAACCCTATCAAAACCCTACTAAAATCCTATAGTTGTGCGATACTGCATTAGCCCTGACATTTCTTTCTTGGCCAAAAATAGGTTCACTTTTAATGTTTTGAGTTTGTTAACATTTCTTTTGACATCAACAACCAAGCTAAATGTTTCCCACCCAACCAGGGGCCCATTGGCATTTTGGGACTGACCCTATTTGAGATGTAATTAATATTGGGTCATGTTTTTGAAGATGGCCTCTTCTGGGGCTATATTTCGGATATTTCCTCAAAAAGTATTACCAGTCCTGGGCATTTTTGTGCAAGAAATTTTTGTTGACGCCTGGGTGGGCTGCCCGGACAGGAAGCGGGGGCGGATGATGATCAGGATAGAAATGAGATACTGTATCATTTGTTGGTTTCATTGCCATTTCAATTCGATGCATTAATTAAGCGTTTTTCTTTAGGTTTTTATAACTATTATCAAGTGGGTCCTTTGGCAACTAGGATTACTTCAGCGTCCTTGTCGTCTCGCCGAGGGTCCTCCCCTTATTTACCACAAAAGGCAGCAAAAGGCAGACCTTTTCTCAGGCTTAGTTAAGGGCCTACCCTAGTAGGATCTATTACCTTCGTGCAGCGAATACTTCGAATTTCCAGCGCTCCAGCCGAGAACATCTTTTCCACTGCGTTCATCCAATGCACGCACTCCGCAACTCCATCTTCGAGGAACACGACTGCATTGTTGACGGTCGATAAAAGCTGTTGAAGCATCTTGAATTTGAAAGAATCCGCCATTGCCACTTGAAAAATATTTAGGCCCAAAACAATTCGTCAGAGGCAGTATTCTTTTCAAGACGAGGCTTTACAGAAAATTGTATTATTATTTCAAAAAGTAGGGAAAATTTTTGAGCAAATAAATAACCCTTTGAAAAACACTATTGCCTTTAAAATCCCTGCTATCACCATTTAAAATGGGCTCGTAAACAATTGTTCAAAATCTTGCAAATATTAAATAACTTACTTCATACAGTAAAAACCCGCATATAAGAACTCAAAAGAATTAATTACAGATCTTCGGGAATTTAGGCCAAATATAAGAAAACAAGGTTTTCACATACTCACTATCATGACACAATTTTAAAAAGAACAAACATATCTATGTACCTAGCCCTATCTGTATCACATCCATTCATACAAGGAATTTTCTACATAGGCTTTGTATCTACTTAAGAATTTGGCTAAATTTCTTAAAACATTTTATCGCATATTACCAACCACAACCAGTAGTTTACATTTAACTTTTTTAAGATAAGAACCTTCGTTGAATTTCAGGGCGAATAGGTTCTTCTGTAATGGGGTGAAATTAGAACATTTTAGGCCTTAGGTTCTTATAAGTGGGTGGTTCTTATATGCGGGTTTTTACTGTACTAGAATACTATTCTGTTTGAAGCAGTAAATTCTGATTTTGAAAAACAACAAACTTAAGACATTGTTTATATGCAAAGTATTACTTTTGGGCAACTTTTTTTGAAGAAATGCAATAATCCATCTACAGATCTAAATTAATCAAATTAATTCATCAAAAACCCATAACTACACATATTTTTTTATAAGAAACCAATAATTTGGGCCAGTACTGAGAGTTTCTTAAAATGATCAGATTTTCAGTACTCAAAGTTTCTTACGAGTTTCTTAGAGGTTCCATAACAATCTTCATGTTCACTGCCTGTGCCATCCTGAAAATTTCAAAACAATGTTTTTTGAAGCATTTCCAATGTTTAGACATACTCAAGGACCTTACGAGTAATATGATACTGAAAACAAGTAAAAATAAAGTAAAAATATGTTAAAGATTTCCTTTATCAACATGAATAGTTTCTAAACATATATTTTCCCAGTACTGGTACTGGAGTTTCTTAATTTTTTGGCAATCTGAGAGTTGAGTTTCTTATGGGCAGTTTCTTATAAAAAATATGTGTATTTGTGATAACATTTCTAGATGGCCAACAATAACGAATAATAAACAAGGAACATTACATTGCTAGACAACCTCCACCTCATTGCTTCCCATCTAATTTTATCATTTTCTGCACTGCATGAGTTAATCTCAGGGGATATACTGTTATTACTTGCTGTGGCACAAGGGTGCTGCACTCAAATTGCTAATCAACGGCCTTCGGACAGACTTTTCAGAAGGACTTTTTATTGCTTCATATTGATTTTCTGACACAAGAAGCTAAGATCTGACTCGAGTTTTAATGAAATATTTTGGGGGTATCATTACAAAAACCATGATTAAAATTCAGGATTTCACAACTTTTATTTCTGTCTTTAAATTCCATTCTATTATGTTTGCTTCTGATTGTGTTGCCCTAGATTTTCACTGCTTCAGCTGAAAAATAACACCCAAGAACAGTTGTGTACATCACTTAAACATTGAAGATTTTTAATAGACCATTCAAAATAGACAATAGCAAACAAAATAAATTTCTCCATGCACACCAGAGATTTCCTCGCAATGTGCCATAATCTGCAGACTGGCACATGCATATGCGTATCAGCTAGGGGCCTGGGAGGATGGCAGCCCCCTAATGGTGGAAGAATTTACATACAACAGCCTCTTTCGACAAAAATTGGCCATAAGTTTTGGCAAATTTTGTAAAACAGTGGAATTTTTATCGGGCATCCCCTTAGATTTCACCCTCCTATATGCTTGCATGCCCATGTTATAGAGAATTCTGCACCTTAGATATTGCGGATCAATCGAAAAGTCTTATCACTTGTATACAGCAGTTACAATTCATCATGCTTCAATGTTGAATTCACTTTACACATTGCATGAAAATCACAAGCATCTGAAATCTTCTGATAGCAGTTCTCGAACACCTCAAAGGGGCAATCTACCTCTGATTTGCAACATGGAAATTTCAGCAATCTCTCATTATTGTACAACTGAATCTTATGAGTTTTTCCAGGACATTCGTACAAAGCAACTGCAAGATTCCCAGCAAATGGGGCAATCCTACCACCTTTGAATTCTCGGTTTTTCATCTCCTCGTAATTATCAGCCTTCAGTGGTCTTTCGTCTAACAGTAATCCCATCAAGGCATACAATGGCACAAGCGTTTCTGCATGAGAGGATCTAAAAATGCCTTTAAATGCTTGATATTTTATCAGTCTCCCTGCTTTTGCTTGTAATGAATGCAAAATATCCCTAAGAAGTGGGCAGCTACTTTCATAAGTAATCTTGTATGCAGCACTTCTTTTATAATAAGCTTTCAAATCTAAGACATATTCCATGACATCAAAATCATTATCATCAAAAACATTGCACCATCCATCAGTAAACTGTTTGTTTGAAATTGCGACACTGAAAGCACACATCAGATACATCATTTTAACATTTAACGCTGATAAATTGCTTGCTGTTTGTATTTTGAGTTTCATTTTGACTTTCTCAACAACTTTGGCTACTTCTGTTCCATTCAGAAATTTATCCATCTCAATTGTTGCTGTTGAATTATCCTCAACATCCTTCTGATACTTAGCACACATGTCAAAATATCTTAAAATCTCATCATTATTGCATGGGTTTATCTCTAAAGGCATTGGTTGTAATTTCGCTTCACCAAGGTGTCCACGCCCTTCCAGAAACCCCATTGCAAATGCATCTGCACTTTGACTGGACCTCGCTTTGCAGGTACTCATGAACTTAAAATTTTGAATCTCCAACTTATCTACAAGCAGCTGTGGAAAACGTTTCGCATAACGCTTACCAATATCATATAATTCCTTGTCTCCTACAGTAGTTAGCAATTTCTCAAGTTCAACTCTATATGGATTTGTTAGTGCAATGCCAAACTTTTTGAGCTGTTCCTCAACATCTTTATCTTCTTTCAAGCCCTTCAATACTGTCAACATTTTATCAATCTTCTTGATGTCATTTGCACTTGGGTATCTGGTTCCGTGCCTGAAAACCATGTTCAGTTGTACTTCTTTGCAGCCAGCTGGCTTTTTGACAACCGTATCTAAATTTTCCTGGAATTTATACGGTGTTTTGGTTGAAAATGTAGCCTTAGTCTTTTCAGTCCTGGCATTTCTTTGGTGCCCTGAACTTCCAATCCCAGAAAAACTAAGTGCGCAGAGTGCTACAATGACACAGAATATCGTAGCTACCATTATTATGGTTAGGCTAGGCCGTCCAAATCTTTTTGTTATTATTATCTGCTGTGCTTGTTCTTTGTCGAAATCCATAACGAAATATGGCTGCGGTTGTTTGTGATAATGTCCATTCCTTCAAATCACGAACTAAGATGGCTACGCCGTTTCACTTGCAGTATAAGATACAGTATAATGTTTGAAAGAATAACGAATATATAGAAGATAGCATAAGTCTAATTTTGTTGTGTGGTCGCTTCAATTTTCTTGTCAATCTTCAACTTTACTTTCACAAAATTTTGCCAGAATTCGCCTCCTCTTCACCAGCTGTAAACTGGCCTAATCTGATTCTGATCCACAGGGATGCAAGGATATGACAACCCATGACGTCATAAAAATGGCGTCTCAATCAAGACAAAATCGGCTGAGGTTTGTTTACACCCATTTCAAGTCATGTGATCAATCTCTTGATAAAAAATCTTTTAATTTCTCTAAAATATTTCGTGCCATGCAAAGTTATGCCACGAGTGCAAAAAGTTTAAATGTTTTAAAACCTTAGCCGATATCTTCCTTTGGGAAATTTCCTAATCTCGCAAAATCTCGCATGGCTTGTTTTCTAGCACATTCGCCAAGAGTTCGAAATTTTTAACTAAAAATTCGATCTAGTTGATTTCGTTACTCGCATCTTGCTCTTCTATTTTGACATGGACATGGCGATCGGTGTGGCATAGTTAATTAACCATTCAAGAAAACCCAATTTTCCCCGCACAAATCAGCGACAATAAACAAACAGGATGTAAATAAGCGAGGAAATTTATCGTTAAAGGAGCAAAATTAAAGTCATTGTAGTTAATCATTTTCACATTTTGGGGAAAATTTAAATTTTCTTGTGGTCAGTCAAGTTTTTAATGACTAAAGGTACACTTTGGCCATGGGTTGTAGGATAAATTTAGGTTCCCATGAATGAACTAAATTTTATTAAATAAAGAATATAAATCACTTTGTCTCTTTCTTGTGTTTATCCTTCTCTGTGCCTTATGGGGGCAGCAAATAAGCTTCTTTTCAGGTTCACCAAATTAGGCCCAACTGTCATCAACTCAAATTACCAACGCCTCGTTCTGGTAACTTGATGAACCTGAAAAGAAGCTTATTTGCTGCCCTCAGAAGGTACAGAGAAAGATAAGCAAAAGAAAGCGACAAGGTGATTTAGATTCTTAATTAATACAAATTTAGTTCATTCATGGGAACCTAAATTTATCCTACAACCCATGCTTTGGCGGCTAAAATGTCGATTTCGGTGGCCAACGTTGATGGCAAAAGAGCATTTCATTGGCGTCGCAATCTCTCTATATTTACGTGTCACAGAAGCTTTCACCTGTACAGAAATAACCACACACATCTACAAAAACCACCTTATATGGCTCAAGAATACTCATTTCTACAAATTATCATAACATAGTAAATTACAGCAATTCTAACNAATAAGCGAGGAAATTTATCGTTAAAGGAGCAAAATTAAAGTCATTGTAGTTAATCATTTTCACATTTTGGGGAAAATTTAAGTTTTCTTGTGGTCAGTCCAGTTTTTAATGACTAAAGGTACACTTTGGCCATGGGTTGTAGGATAAATTTAGGTTCCCATGAATGAACTAAACTTTATTAAATAAAGAATATAAACCACTTTGTCTCTTTCTTGTGTTTATCTTTCTCTGTACCTTCTGGGGGCAGCAAATAAGCGCCTTTTCAGGTTCACCAAATTAGGCCCAACTGTCATCAACTCAAATTACGAAAGTCTCGTTCTGGTAACTTGATGAACCTGAAAAGAAGCTTATTTGCTGCCCTCAGAAGGTACAGAGAAAGATAAGCAAAAGAAAGCGACAAGGTGATTTAGATTCTTAATTAATACAAATTTAGTTCATTCATGGGAACCTAAATTTATCCTACAACCCATGCTTTGGCGGCTAAAATGTCGATTTCGGTGGCCAACGTTGATGGCAAAAGAGCATTTCATTGGCGTCGCAATCTCTCTATATTTACGTGTCACAGAAGCTTTCACCTGTACAGAAATAACCACACACATCTACAAAAACCACCTTATATGGCTCAAGAATACTCATTTCTACAAATTATCATAACATAGTAAATTACAGCAATTCTAACATTAATTCATAGCAATTTTTTCTAAACATCATTCGAAATTTTTACAATAACAACGACATTAAATAAGTATAACATTATGATTTCCTTTAAGTAAGTTATCACATAGTAGTATTGCAGAAAATGTTTATTAACAACGATAAATGTACCCGGTGATATAAAAAAGAATCCCCCCTTGAAAGCCACTGCTCCCTGAAGATCAAGGCAATGATATTGCAAATATATTATCTGGTAGTGAAGATGCTTACATGAATTGTAAGATCTGGCTGTCTGAAATCAGATACTCCGCTCTGAAATTACAGTAGAAACCCGCATAAAAGAACCTATAATCCTCGCCTAAACCTCTAGTCACAAACTGAGTTTTTCAGCATTTTTCAACAAAAATCACAGTGCGTACCACTTGAGTGGAAATATCTCGTAAACTCCCCTTCCCCCCAAGTCAATGCTGTTTGTCTTCACTCAGGAAACTTGCTGCATGATATTTTCCAAGTTAGAGAAATCAGCAACATTGACTTGGGGGTAAGGGGGGGGGAGGTATTTGCTCTTCAGATCTACCTTTTCCCGTTTCGTGACAAGGGCTTTGGCGAGGATATTAGGTTTTCTTGAGGCAGCCTGAATGAGGTTCTTGATTAATTGCTGCAATACTCAAGTCCAGCATGTAAGGTTCTTAAAGAAGTGCTTATAGTTGGTACAGTGCAAATGTGTTTTAATACATGCCAGTGCATTCCTTTTTTTAAGTTGTAATCATGGAATTTCAGCCTCAAGGTTCTTATAAAACTAAGTTCTTTTATGCGGGTCTCTACTGCACGAGGGATTTACTCAAGAAAGCCCCTCCAAGAAACCTTCAAAACAGGCCTAAAACAGCGATCAAATTTCCCTGATAAGTCTGCCCTACAGCAATGACTCTGATACTTGTTAGCACGTATTTTCCTCTTGTGAGCATGACATCGCCTGGAATAATGTTGATATGCTTGATATGCTACATGCTGCCAGAAATAGCACTCTTATGATCCTTCTAAAGCGAAGTAAAGTGTGGAATAACATGGACTGGCAAACGCTTACCTATTTTCAATTTAACCGACCCGGTATAATTTTTACACAAAAATCTAAATTAGAGCATCGAAGTCTATACTTATCGAAATGTCTACGTTGAGCTACAGGCTTTCAAACATGTAGCCGCTTTTTAAACTCATCAGGTATTTGAATAAAAAGTAGAAATACAAAATCCTCACTTACAGTATCAAAATTCATTCATCTTCTCGTTCGTAATAGCTCTGAACAATCTCAGCCTTGAGTTTACTTGCACTTCGTGACTGTTTCAGGAATTCATCTTTGATGCTATTGGAAAAGGAGAATTTAAAATTGAGAACAATTGTATTGATTTGATGACGTAAAAACAATTCAGAAACTTTTCAAAAAGTCGGAAAATATCCTTTTCAGCAGCTTATTGGCACATAATTGGAAATGGGTTATATCTGCAAATAGAACTAACATAATTTTAGCCAAAAATCAACGCTGAATGCTGCGGTCTACTTTCCACAAGCGCAACAGAAGCAATTACAACAAATAAGATAACGTATCTTACCTCACTGTGGATTCAGTCCTATGTTTTCCATGGTTTTCCTACAATTTGAAGACAATAAGAATAAGTATGCACCTGCTATATATTCAAGGGAGCAGCATTCAGAAGCTGTGTTTACAAAATTACTCAATTCGAATAATGGTTCTTGAAAACGAGCTGCTAATTTCACTTAGGCTACGGCAATGAGACAAAATAGAAACCTGGTGAAGTGGAAATAGAAATGGATACCACAATTCTTTTCATACAGACGACAGGTCCGTTGATTTTTATCGAAACAAATCAGTTCTTAAAGCTTGGAAGCCTTTCAAATCATTCCAAACTTTAGCAGATTGATAGGCGAATGTCGAAAAGGAAGGTTCACTCAAAGAAGTGTGAAACAACACACAATGGATTTTGTGGCTCTGTTTACAAATTCATCATCGCAAATGCGCTTCAAGGCAAGTTTCTCGCATCTTTTCGAACTACTAACTGCATGGTTAGCTTTCAAGGACAGCTTGTTCGTGTAATTGCTTTATTGATTTTGGTCTGACTGAAAATTGCTACCTATCCTTTCCCTAGTTACTAGCACCAGGGAGAATATACGAGTAATTTTATGCAAATTCTTACACATTTCCTACAGATATAGATCTACTAAAGATTTCTGAAGATATGACCCCCAAAACAAGATGGCGTCGTGTCTTCAACACTACTGTGACGTCAGTCCGTCTGGATGAATTGCGAGTACTCATCAACGTTTGTTTAGCCTAACGTGGCAACAAATATAAAAGGTTACATTTGTTTTGACAACAGCATTCTTACCAATTGATCAACGAGTTCCTTCAAGGCTTGATTTTCCTCAAGAAGCATGATCTTTTCTTCCGTTAATAATTCTATTTGCTCTTCGATGTCATGGTTTTCCTGCAGAAAAGAAATTACACTACCTTAAAAGGATCAAAGGAAGGCTGCGATATCGATGGTTAAGTCAGGAGCGACACTGTGCCCCAAATCGTTATTGAAAATTCCAAAAATTGCGGCCCCAAAAATATAACAGGGCGGTTATTTCAAGACCCAAAAGGATCTGACCCCCATCAACTATTTTCATATTCATAGCAAGTCCCTCCTGGGATTTATCACTTTCTCGCATACCATTCAACCAAATAAAAGGGCCATGCCGTTGTAACATAGCGTAAACAAACATGGGGTCAGAAAAGCCCATGTTGATATTTGTATTTGCTTAATTAATTGGAGAAAAAGGATGCTGTTACTTCCAGCACAGTTTTGGTCTTTGAGAGGAAAAGTCCTCCTCGATATCTGTCTCTATCCCAGCAATCGTTGGACAATGGAATACTTAAAAGCATATATGAAATCTGCGATCGTTAATCCATTAGATTGTGATGATATTTCCAAAAAATGTTTTGAGCAGCTTCAGAAATAGAGTCTTAATACACCTCACGTTGCAAGGATTTCCGTGCAACGACGGCACAGCCTCTTTACCAACAACAACAACAACAACAACAACAACAACAACAACAACAACAACAACAACAACATAATAACAACTTGAGGTAGTCATTGTCTGTTGCTCCTTGTCGTTACTGTCCTTGTAGTGTTGTATAGTGTTTTGTAACATTTCAGATGAATAGTCGATAAAAAAACAACTTGAAGAATCGTAGTTAATGAAAGTGAACATTTATGAATATTACCAGCTGGGCTTGCAGCAGTTTTATTGTGTAATCCTTAACCTCCAAGTCACGTTTCAACTCTTCATTTTCCTGGAATATGCAAAGAAATATATTCAATTATTTTTTCATACATCCCATTAAAAACTTGGCAAACATGTTATTGATTGCGATGCCTAGAAACTACGCTACAATACTACACAGTCGATACCATGAAGAGCAAAATATTATCTAATTATCGCAACTTATTGCCACAACAGAAACAAAGGCAGACTTGGTAACGATAGCCTCAGTTGCTTTGACTGACACACCAATTCAAAGCGATTAGCGATTGTAGACAAAGAGAGTTCTCTGAAGCAACAAATCAAAACAAGCGCAAGCCGCAGAAGATGCCCTGAGCCCTGAAACTGGTATGGCTCACAGCATCGCGTTTTACAAGCGAAAAAGGTTTTANTTATTGCCACAACAGAAACAAAGGCAGACTTGGTAACGATAGCCTCAGTTGCTTTGACTGACACACCAATTCAAAGCGATTAGCGATTGTAGACAAAGAGAGTTCTCTGAAGCAACAAATCAAAACAAGCGCAAGCCGCAGAAGATGCCCTGAGCCCTGAAACTGGTATGGCTCACAGCATCGCGTTTTACAAGCGAAAAAGGTTTTACAGGGGCAGTTGGACGTGACGCTGCGCGGGACATTATCATTGTTTTTCTATGGAAAGTGCTTAGGCTAAGCATCGACTCGTCAATGGAGATTTTGAATAGGATTATTGCATATTTTCATCTATCTCCATCGGCAATACTGTTGACAATCTCGCGAATTGAATTGATATATATCATTCGTCTTTGTTGATTTCATGTATTTGACAAGTTATTTTGTTTATCACGAATTCCTGAAAGTCGTAAACAGCGATCTTGCTGGAGAAACGTTAAAGCTGAGAAGAAATAATCTACAAGTCGAAGTGGGCAAGTAAATCACCAAAGAATATGGTTTTGAGTCAGATTTATGATGCTTGGTGAAACCGAAAGGTGAACAGAGCCTTCTAGAACACCACTGGATTCATTGCTCAATTAATTTCGTCGGAATTACAACGAACAGAGAGGTACTGTAAACATGTTTTGGTATTCAGGCCAATACGAATGAGATTGTGCCACGCAGAATCTGTTACCAGCGTTTTGCGTCTAACTGCCCCTTAAGTGAAGTCGAGACTATATATCGAAAGAAGAAAGAAGAAGAAGGGTATATCTAAACATCTGCTTCGTGAATTCCATTTATTTGATCCAGAAGCAGAGAAGAAGGCATTATAATTCTCGTATATCTAGGGCCTGAATACAGTAAAAACCTGCACAAAACAACAGGATTAAGAACACTCAGGCTGAAATTTGGTTTAAAAAGTATCATAGACATAAGAACACACTCAGCCTGAAAAATGAAAATTGTTCTGATGTAAAAAGCCGGATGGCATGAGCTACTGAATTAGATACTGTCAATGTGTTTGAACTTTGCTAAATACAATTATGCAACCAAATGAATGTTGTCATCTGTCTTCTGTCATTAACAAAACAGTCTTTATTTGCTCAGTGTTTAATTTCAGAAACAATTTCAAGAACATATTAAGTACATTTTCAGCCTGATTTTGCAGAAAACACCCGACAAATAAGAACAAGATCAGCCTGAACCCCCAAAACATGTGTTCTTTTATGCGGGTTTTTACTGTATTATAAAGCTTCTGCATTAGATCAACATAATCCACGAAACAGGTCTTTGGGTATCCTTCTTCTTTCGATATATATACCCATGACTTCTCTTGGCAATGCTTTTCCATGTGCACAACGAGACAGTTAGCCATACGTTAAATTATAAAATAAAGTCCTCACTCTTTCTAGTACGTTAACTCTTTCTTTCGTGACCTTCATCTCATCTTCAACTTTATCCTCGTCTGTTTTATTACTCGACAGCGTTGGTTTACTTCCAGTTGACAAAAGTGAATCCATGCTGGTCTTCTCCGGTGACTTAGAGACTTTACTGAATAACCAACTGCTTGCATCTGAGCAACTTCTACTGAGCTACAACGAGAAACAATAATAAATTATATCCCTTTCAGATTTGGTCTGTGTTTGATTTCAGTGGCGGAAACTAGGGGGGGGGGCGAGGGGGTATGGTCGCCCTCAATGTTAGCTAGAACAAAGATCTTTTGTTTGAAAGCAATGGAGATGAACAATGCTTACAATGCTTACAATGTTTGGCCAAAGTGCCCCCCCCCCCTGTTTGATTTGATCTTTTAAGGTAGCTTTTTACTAATGTGCCAACAATTTCATTGCTGTTTGTTGTACGTATCTGCCAAAAATTGTTTGAATTCAAATCCATTCTTATTTATACTGCAACGATGGTTATTAAAGCAAGTGTGCAATGGTAAATAGGCTCCTCTATAAATAGAACAAAGAAATCACTCAGACAGCATTGTTTCTTAGCAAAATAAAAATCTCATTCTTATGTTACTCTTTGTTGACATTGTGTGCAACTTCGATTTGAATGGGGTATTTTTAGATTTTCTGCTCTCTGCAAATGCAAGCTTTTAACCTTGCAAAAACCCTTTAAAAGTTTCAGAAAAAAGAATCTTCCTGTATCATAAAAGTATTCTTGACGACAATAGATCTTTTAGCTATTCTCCAAAAGAGCCTGGATCGAACGATATGTTTACACATTTTATACGAGGGGCTCGATTGAGTGGCGTTAGAGCTTCTGTCACGTTTGTAAACATTCGAAAATTCTACAAAATGTAGCAAAATATCGTTCGATCCAGATTCTATTTGAGAATAGCTACAAGGTCTATTCCAGTAATGTCAAGACATTATCAAATTCGACAGACTAGGTCATATTTGCTTATCAATGAAATATATCGAAACGTTCTTTAATACACAAATATACCTTTTAGCTATTCTGAAAAGAATCAGAATCGAACGATATTTTGCTACATTTGGTAGAATTTTCGAATGTGCATAATAGTGATAGAAGCTCTAAAGCCACTCGATCGAACATCGCCTATAAAAATGTATAAAAATAACGCTCGATCCAGGCTCTTTTGTAGAATAGCTAAAAGGTCTATTGGCCTAGTCTTGCCGCTGACGTCCATGCTTGGAGTTCCTGGGGTATTATACTTCAAGTAGTTTAATTTTTGTCGGTTGTAAAATTTAAATGATTAAAGAGAATTTTAGCACCTGCAGGAAAAATTACATACCAGATGCCTGGATGGGGTTACAGGTGGTGAGCCTCCGCCAAGCTTGGTGGGATACTTGAGGAAAGGTGACATGACATCAGCCTGAAAGATTCAAAAGCAAAATTGTTGTATTCCTTAAATGTGAAGTTTCTCTGGACGCCCTGGTCATAACATTAAGATCAAGCACAGGAATATTTCAATCTAAAAGCAAGGTGTCCCAAGAATGAATATTATCCCTCTTTAGCTACTGTCCACTTGTTTGGATGTTCTGTGATAGAACCCTGAATCAAAGAATAGATCACGTCCATGCGCATCGCATTGAGAAAGATTACGAACATGATTTTGATTTTCTCTTGGAGCAACTATGTAAATAAGTAGGCCTTAATTAGCTGTAATTTTAGCAATTGTTTTCGATTCACTTACTTTGTAAATAAACAAATAAACGATGACGATGATGATGACGATGACCTTATCATCTGAAATTCGTTTGTGGTCTGGGTTTACTCTTATGACGATGAGTCCCTTGTATCCCTGTGCTTTTTTACTTCAATATGGCGCTTCGGTCAACAGAGCAAGGTTTACTGCAGGGATACAAGGAGCTCATCATCAGAAGTCTAGTCTGGCTTCTCTTTGTCTTGTGTTTCATTCGGCGCGCAAAGGATTACGGTGTATAATGAGTATTTAAACCACTCACCTCGTGAAGAGCTCTTTTTAGCTTCAAAAGATTCGTCTTGATAATTCTAACATCATTTTGATAATGTCGAAATGTGGCTTCATCAATC
This sequence comes from Aurelia aurita complex sp. Pacific, assembly GCA_004194395.1. NCBI lineage: Eukaryota > Metazoa > Cnidaria > Scyphozoa > Semaeostomeae > Ulmaridae > Aurelia > Aurelia aurita complex sp. Pacific. The sequence continues at coordinate 104,834 of REGL01000616.1, read as the reverse complement.
ATGACATTTCCATCTCCCATCTCAGAAATCGATGCTTCCCTTGGGATTCTGAAGCTCGTACCTCCACTGTCAGCGACACAAGTTTCAACAGTCTGTGATAAAAGCGAAGAGAATGATCTCTGCAAATTGCTCGACTCATTCTGCGATCTAAGGTCTGTAATTGTTTCGTCTTTGCATCTTAGCAGCTCGTGTTTTATTTGAAACTTATTAGGTGCAGTCGTGTCAGAGGGCTTCTCATTTGATGCCGCAATGTTCGATTTAGTATCTTCGATTTCCATCACCTCGCCATTAGGGACATCCCGGCTGCTAAGGCTGTCTTTACCCCCATCAACTGCCTGNGATGAGTCCCTTGTATCCCTGTGCTTTTTTACTTCAATATGGCACTTCGGTCAACAGAGCAAGGTTTACTGCAGGGATACAAGGGACTCATCATCAGAAGTCTAGTCTGGCTTCTCTTTGTCTTGTGTTTCATTCGGCGCGCAAAGGATTACGGTGTATAATGAGTATTTAAACCACTCACCTCGTGAAGAGCTCTTTTTAGCTTCAAAAGATTCGTCTTGATAATTCTAACATCATTTTGATAATGTCGAAATGTGGCTTCATCAATCATGACATTCCCATCTCCCATCTCAGAGATCGATGCTTCCCTTGGGATTCTGAAGCTCGTACCTCCACTGTCAGCGACACAAGTTTCAACAGTCTGTGATAAAAGCGAAGAGAATGATCTCTGCAAATTGCTCGACTCATTCTGCGATCTAAGGTCTGTAATTGTTTCGTCTTTGCATCTTAGCAGCTCGTGTTTTATTTGAAACTTATTAGGTGCAGTCGTGTCAGAGGGCTTCTCATTTGATGCCGCAATGTTCGATTTAGTATCTTCGATTTCCATCACCTCGCCATTAGGGACATCCCGGCTGCTAAGGCTGTCTTTACCCCCATCAACTGCCTGATTAACTGCCGCATCACCCTTATGAGCAATATTGATGGGACTAGAAGTCCGACGTCTTCTTATACAGTTTTGCCTAACTAACTGACTTTCAACGATTTGCGTCTCTCCCACATCAGCAGCATTCTTTACCTCAGATTTTTCATGTCGTGGCGACTCAGATGTTTCCAGCTTCCCTGAACTCAACCCTGGTCCTTCATCAGATTCAATCGCTTCTTCTACAGTGACTATATCATAGCTGTCGTTAATTAAGCTTGTCGCCAAAACATCACCTTGTTGCTGGGATATATCTCCTTTCTTATTCCCCTTGAAATCTAAAGACCTCAACGCGCTCTTTGGCTGCGATGCTTTGACTTGCGTTGATGTGGCTGCAATGCCTTTGTTACCTTCCTTTTCAACTCCTTCATTCGTTTCTACTAGAGGTGTAAAATTCATATCAACCGCGTCATCAGTCATATTCATAGTGAGGCTACCATCAACACGAGGCATCGTCTCGTTCATAATGAAATCGTCAGAGCAGTAACCATCAAGATGATTATTATCTTTAACATAAACGGTGTCAATAGCTTTGGGTAATGCCGGTTTAGGTTCCGGGTTAACCGGTTCTTCAGAACTGATGTCGGAATTAAAGTTAACAATATCCTGCGTGTTTTCAGTATCCTGGAATGATGACCGGTCGGTACTTATTAACTTTGTCCGGTTTACCGTTGATTGAGGATAATCTTGCGATTTAGGCTCTTTTGTAGAGATGTCTTGAGTCTCGTTAGCGTCTAAACTTTGAGTTTCATTTTGATTGAAAGTAGTGTCTATTTGCGGCAGTTTGCTCCAACTATTAACGGGAGCATGCTCAACCTGTGTATCATTCAGCAGAGCATTATGGGTCATGGCATCGTCGCATGTAACCGTCTCATCAAGCATCATTTCGTTACGCTCTGGCTCATCAAAAGTCTCATTCAAAACTCTGCGTTTTACAACGAAAGTTCCATTCTGATTTTGAGGTGTAGGCCCGTCAACAAACACAGCTGAAATGTTTTCATTTACGGCGCAGCTAAACGAATGTTTAAGTTGGTTCGCACCAGAAGAACCAATGTTTGATGAATCATGAACTGGCGTAGATTGACATGGACCTGAAATCAAACTACTCGACATGCCAAATTCGGAACTCGCCGAGCTTGAAGTTTTCGACTTTGATCGTGGACGCGGGAAGCCAGTTAAAACTTTGCGGGGTATGGCAAAATTATTAGCGTTGGTTCCATGTGTTTTCTTCCGTTCAGTGGCATTTGCCAGACTTGAAGTGCTCGAGCTAACACGTGACTTACCATCTGCTGTCAACATCCCAGAACAACTGGATCCTATTGCTGAATCTTTGGCAGATGACAATGAGTTTGTACTGCGACTTTTTACCCTGGACAATGGTATGTCTTTTTTAGATGACAGCGATCCAGAGCGACGTCTTGGGGTCTCCCCCTTTAAATCATTTTGAGCCGATGAGGAATCCCCTCTTGATATGTCCTGCAAAGATGACGAATTTGAGCCTCTCAAATCTCCTGGTAACAGACTCTGTCGTGTTCCCCGCTCCTGTGTCTTGTTCCCTGATTCCATAAGGCCTGCTGCTGAACTCATACTTTTAGGACGTTGTGACCTCTTCCCGGAGTAAGTTCTTAATTTCTCAGCCATATTTCTCAAGTCTTTAGACGGAGTTTTAAGCACGCTTGCTCCAGTACCAGGCGTTTTCAGGCCAGGTTTACCATTAGGCAGTGAGATTGAGATTTCTGGCTTGCTGCTACGTCTGCTAACAATTCCTTTACCCCCGGTAACGCTTGAATCTTGACCGTTAACTCTTATAATTCCAGCACGGCTGACGGGGTGGCTCGGTGGTTTCATCCTTGTATCTCCTTTTGGAATGACATTCGTGCCGGATGCTAAAACAGCCGACCGCGGTCGTAGTCCAAATCTTTTAGCACCCAGTACAGCAGGTCTTCTCTGTACACCATTAACTGTTACACCTGTTGCTGCTGTTGTCAAGGTTGTTGCTGCTGTAGAGGTTGCTGCTGCTGCACTTGATCTTTTAGCATCAGGAGAAGTACCAACATCTTCGCTTATGTCATTGCCTACGAGAACAATTCTGCATCAAAATATAATAATTACATCAAAAGTAATAACTGAAAAGTATTTTGAGCTAACTGCATTGCGTTCTTCATTGACGTGGCCACCGTGCCTAAAGAATTTTAAATTTCTCCCGTACATTCCGCTCAATTACACATGGCCGAGCGGCTTATACAGTTTCCGTCAAGTGACTGAAGTTGAGCTCGGTCGAGTGAGGCCAAACTCCGGATGAGTGACTTTTCGGAGACTTGACCTCGCAACTCACCTCGCCGTCCTTCGGAAGGGACGCTAAACTAGGGATCCCATGCCTGGATGCGGCATGCATAGTGGGCTTAAAATATCTTTAAGTAGCTATAAATATTTCCTGCCCCTTCAAAATAAATTATCGAGAAAAAAGAATTACATATCAAGCCTTGTGTCTCTTTGCAGTTCATATGGATTGACGGGGCTACCGTGCCTAAATAAATAAAACTGAAATGAAATGAAATACGATGAAAAAAGCTTTAAGGTAACTATGCTTTCCACTCTAGCGAACAGCGACTTGCTGTTTTGTAAAAGAAAAAGGCAAAAAGCAAAAAATAGATAGAGCCAAAAAGAACCACAAAATTTCAACTGCTTGCAG
>REGL01000616.1:84516-95726 GCA_004194395.1 Aurelia aurita complex sp. Pacific | reverse complement strand
AAAGACTTGATGTCTATGCTTACAAAAAAGGAAATGCACTACGAAATGTAATTTTAGTTGACTGTATTTCACTCAATTATATAGTTCGTAGAAAAGAGCTTGTTATCTATCGTTATCTTACAAAAAAGTGGTTTTGATAAAATTTAACATACTCTGTGTGGTCTTGAAGCCACTTGGTGCTTTCAGCTTTGATCTAAATCCAAAATTTGGAATTTTTGACATGCCTTTATGTGTTTGGAAAGGCTTGCAGGATATGTTCCTAAAAGGAAAAAGAATGATCAGACTCTTTCCACTTCAAACGTTGCATACTGTTTGTGTGTCTTTCTTTTCTCAAAGCTACTCCTACTACCCTTAACCTGGATAACTGGCCTGGTGCCACATAAGCATACCAGGAGAAGAAATTTGGGGGGGGGGCTGCCTGATAAAAAGTTCACTGCATACAAACATTTTGCCTGACTTATGGTGGTGTTTTGCCCGAAAAAGGCTGACCGACATTTGCACATTTTTCCAATGTTGAGGGCTACCCCTGGTTTGTATGCTTATGGTGTGCAAGGAATTAGGGTCCATTGACATATGATTTTCACATCTTTTGGCAACATTTGCCCACTACCTTGCAACCCCTTCCTTCTCCAACTGCTTATTGGCAATGTCTTAAATCTAAGTAGACAGCAAGAGATAGACCTGCTAAGAAGCCTTGCTTGTCTAAATATGCATTGGAAGTGGGGATGATGCTTTCTCAATCACAAGGATCGCCTTTAAAATTTCCCTCCGATGATAAACAAAAACGTTATTATAAACTCCAAAGAATACTAAATTCTAAATAATTGATTTCTCTCTTGTCCTCTCTTTTCAGCCCAATACCTAATGACCCTTCCCCTCTTCACAGCCACATGATGCTAAAAAAGATGACAACTGAATGTCAAAAGTCCCTAAACAGGGCAGGGTCTGGTGAGGGTCTGCATCTACACAACAGAAAAGAAGACAGCCTGATTGAGTACAACATTCAACATATTGAAGTTTAAAGTTGTTTTAAAGTTGTTTTGTATAATTCCAATAAGATTTAAACAAAAATAAAGGAAAAATATGCAAAATTTTACTGACTCACAACGACATTTTGTATAACCAAGAACTCCTGACCACTGTACAGCCTTTGATAAATATCTAAAGATCTGCTGTATATAATTAAATGTGTAGTTGGCAGGTGACACATTGAGCATAGTTAGGCAGACTTGAATCAAAACTGACCAGAAATAACGTAAACTTATAGTCAATAAGGCAAATGGAAAATCATTTAATACATAACACCTGGGAGCAATGATTTACTTGTTTATACTTCCTCTGAATATCTAATGAAGCCACCCCAGGGAGTATTATGTCTGGTTCAATTCCTACCCTGATCATCTACCCAGAACACCCCCAGGCATTTGCTCCTGAAAATTCTAAATTTGATTTGTTTTACTTACCTTAGCTATCTTCGGCATTTCAAAATTTTGGCAATGAAGCTGCATTGCTAATCACCTTGAATAAAAACTTTTCATGGCTTGGATGATAGTCAGATGTTTGCAGGGGTCATAAACATCAAAGGGAGTTCTTAGTCTGTCTTCTGTTTTGTGGAATGTCTATCTGTCTGATTTCAGTTGTGGCCACAACACAACACAACTTTCATGGATGACTGAATTTTTCAAAAATTCCAGATGAACACAAGGATAAAGCAGTAGATAAATAATATTTTTGCAGGCACTTAAGAAGATTGTTATAGAACAAACTGAACATCAGTAGAGAATTAAAATGTGAAATATAAAAAAAATATCGAAATTGCTGAAACTTCAAAGAAGCTCATTGCTCCCACCCAAAAATTTCTGAGCTGTGAACGGCCATACACAATAAAGATGCCTATTGCTTTCCTGTTGGCAATGGTTATTTGGAAGCTTCTTCCCTAAGCTGTTTTAAACTTTGTCATGTACCAGTGTTCTTTGTACATGGCTAATGGGCCCCTTTAATTTATTTAAATTTGATACAGCTTTTGCAAAGATAGAGAGAGATTTAAACGGCACCCCTATCTAAAGTATTTGAATGAGAGCTTTCATGTTTTTGTTAGTCACCATTTTAAATGCTCCAGCATTTTGCTGAAACACTGATACATTGATACACAATCAAGAAAATAACCGTATATTTCTTTCATTGTTGTTAAAATTATGGAATGATTACCTTTGGGTCTTGGGTTTGGGCCAAAAAGAATGAAACAATATGATGTGAAGCTCTCTTACATTTCTTGCTGATACGCTGATACTTATTGGGGAGACGAGGTCTCGATTCTATTGTGTAGAACAAAAGCGTAAGTGGTTTGTTCACAGAGCTATCTGGTTCTTGCGGTAGATGTGCATGCGTATTACAGTTAGGTTTTGAATTACTACTAGAGTTCTAACAAGGAATAACAAGGAAAATAAAAATTACGGAGAGTTTCCCGCAAAATTAGGACACTTCACGGCAATATTCACNGTCTTGGGTTTGGGCCAAAAAGAATGAAACAATATGATGTGAAGCTCTCTTACATTTCTTGCTGATACGCTGATACTTATTGGGGAGACGAGGTCTCGATTCTATTGTGTAGAACAAAAGCGTAAGTGGTTTGTTCACAGAGCTATCTGGTTCTTGCGGTAGATGTGCATGCGTATTACAGTTAGGTTTTGAATTACTACTAGAGTTCTAACAAGGAATAACAAGGAAAATAAAAATTACGGAGAGTTTCCCGCAAAATTAGGACACTTCACGGCAATCTTCACTCGTTGTTATCAGGGGTAAGCAGGGAAACAACAGCACACAGCACGACACAGTATGCTGTAGAGTGCTTGTGTCGTGGGACCATCGGTCCCGTCGGTCCAAGTGGTGCGATGCCTCTTTGCTCTTATCCAATTAGCCTAAACGTGGGGTTGGTTTTGGTTTGAGGCCCGTTGCTTGCTCAGAATATGATGTTCATACCAGATTGCATTAGCAGAACAAGCAGGGACGTGAAGAAAAAAATTATAAAGTAAAAAGTTACTCCCATAGGGATTCGAACTCGGGTTGCCGGCGTGTGAGGAGCTCGAAGATTCCGCTTTGCCAATCTGCCGTTACATTCAAAGAATTCAGCAGTTGTCATGGTTTGTTGTGGATAATAGACGGGGGCTGCAACGTATCGATGTTAAAATTGCTAATACGCATGCGTATCTACTGTATGCACGGGGGGACATTTAATTTCCGCGAACAAACCCGATCTCATCTCCCCAACAAATACGCTGATACATTGATACACGGTCAAGAAAATAACTGTATCCTTTCATTGCTAGAATTACGAAACAAATATTTTGAGGGCCATTCTTAGGATGAAATGATATGGTATGACAGGACGTTGGAGCTCATAAATTTTATTGATACGCTGATACGTAGCCAAGATGAATCCCACCCAGTGCTGACTGTGTATCAATGTATCATAAAAATATTGATGCTTCCCAAGTGATTGGGTATCAATGTATCACCATGAACTTAATTTTACGCAAGAGGGGGGAGGGGTATTCTAGAACCTAGTGCCTCAATGCTTGCAAGAATGCAAGACAAGCATCAATCTTGTAATGCCAAACAGAACTAGAGTAGCCTTTTTCATGTGGTTTGGAGAGCCTTTGCTTTCGTTTGTTTTCAGTGATCAGAATGCTGCACTCACTAACTTTCATTATCATTTCTAGTTTAATTTGTCTATCTATTTATCAAGTTCTGTACAGAACCCAATAAAATGGTTATTAGGCAAAACAGTTGTTAGTAGTTCATAAAATCTTTACATATTCTGTAAACTATACAGGAACTTTTCTGTAGATCAGGAAATCTCTGCTGCTAAAAAGTACCAAATAAAGTGAATAGACATAGCTGCTATAAAAAGGCCAAAAAAACGCCCGCACAAACATTGTTTCTTCAGCTGCATAATTGTACTACGCATGTCAAAGTTGTCAAATTACAAAATAGATGATATCTTTAACTTGGCCCAGGCCAGCCTTTAAATGTGTTGATCCCCGTTGGCTTACATCATAATAGCGCAAATGACTGGGAAAACAAAATTATTTGAAGTAGTTTTAATCATGAATGATTGTGTGCTGCATTAACTTTCTATTATAAAAGAGGTACAAATAATAGTAGGTAGCTACCTAAAAATTGAAAGTATTTTTTCTTACAATATAAATTATTGGAATATAAAAATAAGCAAGAAAAGGCTGCATAATTCTCCTCCTACCCTACCTGTTCGATTATCAGAAGTAACTGGAGAAGGCTGCACACTTCATATCTATATCTATTCCCATTTGTACAAATATCAAGGCACAAAACACTTTTATGAGGTCAAAAAAGTAGGCCTAGGCCTATATTTTGGGCCTAAACGTCCCAACTCAAAAAAAATTTTAACCCTGAGCCGCACACTGCAGCAATATTCTTGCGGAGTTGTTTTCTGAAGAAAATAAATATAAAACTTGAAGCGACTTACCGTTAATAACTTCATATAATTTTACTGTTGATTGGCCTTGGGGCACTGTACAGCGGAGATCTTGAATTCGTGCTGAAATCTTTAACTTCTGGTAATGGCGGCGACGCAGGGAAGATTTGAAAGATAATAATCATCCAATTCAATCGTCTCGTTTTAACGTTCTACCGATCACGTGAAATTATTTTGGGGGGAAATTTTGAATCTTTGACCGGATCAAATGAAGCCCTACCCCGTGGATCAGAGTATTTTTAGTATTTGGGAAAAAAATAAAAGATACAATAAATTGGAAAAAACTAAAATAAAAATAAATAAAAGAATTTAATAAAAAAATAAATAATTTAAATTAAAAACATTATTTTTTCGAATACTGTAATTTTTTCAATTTTTTTTCAAGTACTTTAATTTTTTCAAATGCTAAAAATACTCTGATCCAGGGTAAGGAAGCCCATATTAAAGTCAATTATGTTTCAAGAACATGTTTCAAGAACAAAAACATGTTTCAAGGGATACTTCATGCAAAACAATATTTCCCTTTTGTCACTATGTCGTGTCGTGTGTAATTTCTTTATTATGCCTTTCCAATTTGTTATTTGTGAAATAAATACTTTTTGAGAGAGCACAAGGAAACAAGGAAATCAAAAGTAAAACGGAAGAATATATTTTTATATAGTAGGTGTCGATATATTTCTATTGCAGAAAACGTTGAATCAGTTGAAATGTAAAAATTGGGACAAGATATGTTTACCAAAAAAAATACAAAATTAAAGCCACTATTTGTGCAAACTTTTACCAAAGGGTTTGTTCTAAATCATACTCAAAAAGAATCATGGACATTCCTATTTTTGTGGTACAACCGAGATTTTTGAGATTTTTTCAAAGTTTTCTGCAATGAAAATATATCGACACCTGCTAAAGCCTTGAAAACTGACTTAACTCCATCTTTTTGACATAGAGTACAGTAAAAACCCGCATATAAGAACCTAGTGGATTAAGAACCTACAGGATGAAATTTTGCAATTAAACCCCAATTACATAAGAACCCATTCAGCCTGGAATTTGAAATAGGTTCTTATTTTTAGAGAGCATGGGGGGTCTTATCCACAACAGAAGTTTGTGGAAGAATAAAAGATGCTTATGTTACCTGATGAGAAGCTTTCGGAAGATTTTCTCTGGATTATATAAACATTTCTGATTCTTCCACACATTTCTGTAGGGGAATATATCTCATAAACTCAACTAATGTGAACTGACAGTAAATCATAGGCCTGAAGTTTGAATCTGAAGAAAAGAAATTCTTGAAAGNCTCGTTTAAATGGCTGCTACGCACGTCAGCTTCGCAGCAATTACATAATTTATCTTAAGTTGGTGCGACTATAGTAGCTGAAAAGCTAATTAAAGCCAACTATGTACAAAGAAAACCTCTTTCACATATTTTCTAAAATCTAAAATCTAATCACAAATGCTAGCTAAATATAGCCAAGATTCACGATAAATGTGTTGCAAAGCCTGTGGTTGCATTTGCCTGAAAACCAACTTTTTATGCGATCCTTAAAAACTCATTGGGTGGAAGACTCTCTAGTTTCACTTGGTAATGTTTGCCAAAGTCTACTTCCAACATATCGTATAGTTTCTATACCATGAGCAGCTGTATTCGCCCTTGTTACCAGAAGACCATCGTTATTTCTAAGATTGTACTTGTTCGTTCTTTCGACAAAGATATCTTCCATGAAAGATGGATGTTGCAAAGTGCTGGTACACTACACGAGGCAGTTTTGCTGAAAAGTAATAGCACCTCGAAGAATACTGCAAAACAAAATTGACAAAAGTCAATTTTTCGCAATCCGACATATTGTGTGGTCCCTAGTTGGCTAACCTATTTGCAAATGCATCTTCTTCTACGGCAAATACATACCCCCTTAAAATGTCTATAGCCTTGCCACACGATTTAAAGTTAGCCCCTAAAATTAGTTTTAGCAGAGAATAGTCTCCCTGGTACTGGGAGATTATTCCCTGCTCATTTATCTTGACGTCTCTTATTTTTTTAAATAGCTGACTGCATAAATCGTAAGTTGAAATGTCATTATCACTCATATCAACAATAGGAACGTAAGACACCATTTTTGCAACATATGACAATACTTGATTCTTTTGACGCACTTTCAAAGCATTTAGCATTCTATTTTCAAACTGAAATTTGTCATTGACCGTCTTCATTTTCGCCAAGCTGCTCATACTCATTGCAAGATGAGATCGTGCATCTCTCAATGAAAATGAGATCTCAAGTCTGGAGAATTTTTCTCTTGAGAGCTTCTGGCGTACCTTTTCCTCGTGCACATCGCTGGCGTCACTCGACAAAGTAGTATCAGGTAACAGTGCACACACAGCTTCATCTCGAATTCTCCTTTTTATCTCAAGAACCCATTGATCACTGTCTCTTTTCAGCCCTCGAACCAGTTTTGATAGCCTCCTTGTTTCAGATAATAAGTTAGATCCTAAACTGTCAATTACTTTTTGATCAGTAAAAAACCGTTTCATTAACAGTTGACCAGAAGATCTGCCTTTTTCAGATGCAATCAAAAACGTTGTCTTTGCAACCAAATCAACGATCTCCTTCAACAAAACATTGGCTTTCTGTGTAATGCGACCCACCTTTTTATCTACACGAGAAAGCATTCTAGCTATAGTTGCTTGGACTGGGAAACCTTTCCCGTATTCACTTGATGAATAACTGCGTATTGCATTCTCTGCATCGGTAATCAAATCATAATTGTTCCAAACCTCTTCTTCCAACTGCCTAGTTTTCAGTACATTTTCCAGAACGGCTCCAAGTTTATCATACATTATATCAAATGACTTCAGATGTGAATTGAAATTCAAAAAAAGGCCATCAAAGACATTTCCGAGTCTTACCAATAGCAGCCCCGAACCAAAACCACGCAAATTGCTGTTAGCAGCTTTGGACATCGCATCAGAAAGTATCTTGTAATCGTACAGAGACAGCTGGAAATACCTTAAATCCACTACTTGAATAAATGGGATTATTTTTGCTAGCTTCTCTATCGTAAATGTCCTCTTGCTGGAAAGAGATGAATGAATTCTCAATCTTTTGAGTCTAACTGCGTAACGATCCTTTTCAATCAAAGCAAGAAAACACTTCACAAGCTTCGAAACAAATCCATTTGTTAGTACAGCCTCACCTAGATCCACCACTTGTAAATAGGAAAGGCTCTTTGCAAGAGCTATGAAGTCACCGTGCACTACGGTCTGCTCTACAGCGGTCAACGTGAAATTCTGAATTTTTTCAAACATACTGATGGACGTATCCGCTAACACTCTTCTTATACCCTGAGTTATGGCTTTGATTTCATTAAATTCTTCTTGCAAATAATGTATTTTCACTACTTTTACGAATGCCAAAATTTTACCTAATTCTTTTCCACTTCCTTTTTCGAAAGTGCAGGCTATCGACGTAAATAACTGCAGTACCATGGTTGATTTAGTGGGGTGTTGATACCTTGTTTTTGCAATGCTAATAGAAGTAGTACCTGCATCTTGAAATAATATATGTTGATGAATTAACACAACTTCACGGATCAAAAAGNTTTCAAACATACTGATGGACGTATCCGTTAACACTCTTCTTATACCCTGAGTTATGACTTTTATTTCATCAAATTCTTGTTGTAAATAATGTATTTCCACCACTTTTACAAATGCCAGAATTTTACTTAATTCTTTTCCACTGCCTTTTTCGAAAGTGCAGGCTATCGACGTAAATAACTGCAGTACCATGGTTGATTTAGTGGGGTGTTGATACCTTGTGTTTGCAATGCTAATAGAAGCAGTATCTGCATCTTGAAATGATACATGTTGATGAATTAACACAACTTCACGGATCAATGGGATGATATTGATAAACATACAGTTCACATCTTTCGACACAATGCAATATGATAATGAGATCCCCGCCAATGTATGCTGTCCAGTTTTAAAACGTGCCAAAAGGCGACTTGAAGTTTCTTTAGATAAAGGGATATCCATGTGCACAGAATCCAAGTACAAGATGTGACAAAATGGAATGACTTGAAAGAGTCTATCAAAGGTGGCATATTTCAGAGTTATACTTCTTATGATCAGCGTAACTTTTCCAAGTTTCATTTCCATCCTATTCGCAATCATCAATCTGGCGAAATGAATAAATAAGCTGGCATCCGAAAGAGAATAAATCTCCCAAGTTGCATTTTCCGATGACCCAGCACGTTTACCCACTAAAAATGGTATTTCATCTTCTGCATCAAAGGCTTCAAAGAAAATCTGCAAGTAGTTACGTTTGAGTTCTCTTGAATAATTTGGGTCAAAGAAAGCATCATTTGAAAACAAAGACAGAATCATATCGATGCTGTCCTGCTTTAAAAACAGAGAATCCCCGAGAAGTATGTGTTTGATATCCTTCCTTTTTTTGTTCCGAGCACTCGAGAATCCTGCAACAAATTGAACAGCTTGAAACCAATTGTCTCTTTGCAGTGTTGATACATTTATGTTATTTTTGAAGCAGTAATAACCTGCAAAGAATTCTTGCATTGTTACATGCCAAAATTCACATTTCGACTCGATTTCATCTTCACTTTTCAACACAAAACCACTCACAAGATTGCGAATGACAGGATCTGACATATTTACACTGGACAACTTTTTGCAATCAAACTCAAGCTCGTTTGCAATCAGCAGCTCGTACGAGTCCCTGGAGAGATCTCTTAAAAATAACCTGACGTCCTCTCTGCTCAGCAGCTCACCCAGAGAAATATCGCTGAATTCCCGCTCTTTTGATGCAAAATGAAACTTCAAGAAAGATCCGACGATCCAAGAATAAATGTCTGTCATTTTAACCATGCTTGTCGCATCAAATTCAACATCTTCAAGACACAATATGGAACACAATGTTCGCAAAAACACTGGAGTCGTTGCAAGACTCTGTAACGCGACCGAAGAGGCTATACGATTTTTGATGTATGCAGCTAAGCTCGAATTACCCTCAGAGAACTGGTCGTCCACGTATTTCTCCACAGCATGTTCACTGAATCCCAACACTTCAACCCACCTTGCCTTCCCTGTGCTTTTTTCTCGCTTCTGCAGAACATCAACAGCATGGTGACGACCGGTCACTAAGGTGTAATGACCTGGAAATAACACAGTTTCCTGTGTAAGCAAGCTTCGTACGATGCTAGTGATGCTGTCTTCTTTGTTGTCAATGTTAAATATGTCTCGATAAGCAAAGAATTCATCGAATCCATCTAGAACTATGAGGATATTCTCACCTCTTACAGCATTTATATTGGATATGTTCACATTAAACTTCTCTGAAAACAAATCTTTCGCTGTTAACGACCTTCCATCGTAACGATTTAATGATCTGCATTGAAACCGGAACACAAACAAAAACTGTAGGCCTTCTTCTTGCTTAAAAATTTCATTTTGTGCCCACTGATACGTGATGAAATCTACCAAGCTAGTTTTCCCAATTCCTCCGGTTCCTTGGACTATAGTAATTTTCCTATCTTTTTTCATTATGTCCCGAATCTTAATGAGAGACGTGTTCTGAAGTTCAGAAGCCTTCAAATTCCTTTGGGGGTGCGTTTCATATCTTGGCCCTGGATTTTCATCGTTCTTCTCGATAATTTCTCTCAGCAATGGCTGGATCATTGCTGTCTTTCGTCGCTTTTTCGTGTTGCCAAAAGATGTTTTATGCTTAGAAAACCTGAGAATTGGCATCGTCCAGTTTTCTAGAGCATCCGTGTAGTGTAGCTTCAGACCAGTAGACATTTCCGCCACTGTAAAGGAAGAGACATATTTTCATGAATTCTAGAGCTGAAGCTGAGAAAGACCTGTAACCACTGAGCCCTCTGTGAGAGGCATATCAATCATGTTTTAAGATCAGAAAAAGTCCAAATCTAGGTATCTCGATTTACTTAATGGAATAAATAATCGAATAATCTTGACATTTTTTACCCACCGACAGTTTGAATTTTATTAACAGACTGACAATGAAAAGTCTGGAAAAGTCACATGACTGTGCATGAAATTAGGCCAAGATGGAGGGTTGTTTCCATTAATTCTTTTTATACCCTTGGGTACTTGAATTTCTGCATGGAACAAAGAGCGTGCAGTAAAGGTTGTTTGAACTCACAGGGGAATGCAGTTATTGGAGAAAGTTAGAAGGTTTCTTCTGGAACAAATTGTGGCATTCAGAGCGTAAAAGTATCCCTTAAATCATTCAGAAAATATACTCACAAATCCCCAGGGGGCGGTACTTTGGTATATTCAGGATAGGGATGCTCAGGTTACTTTTTGGGTCTAAAATTTAGGCAAGGACTATTTTTTTGGGTCAATGATTTGTACAGTTATTTTTTTGGGTTCAAGAAATTCTGGCTTACTTTTTTGGGTCTCAAATATGAGAAAAAGTAAAAACATTGGGACAAATATAATTTACAAATAAAATTAGAGTCAAGTAACAGTACTAAAATAGAAAAGCATAAATATCCAAACACATTATGAGAAATCTAATCAGTTAGGGCACTTTTATACAGATTAAGATACTGACTTCATAACTTTTGGGTATTCAAGGTCGGAAAAATTATTTTTTTGGGTCTATTTTCATGCTAGAAATTATTTTTTGGGTTGATGCGCTGTACCCCAGCCTGAGCACCCC
>REGL01000616.1:65826-81321 GCA_004194395.1 Aurelia aurita complex sp. Pacific | reverse complement strand
TAAAAACCATCTTTCGCTTGCACAAGGCGAGAGTTTGCCCTACTAGTTTCGGGGAAACTTTTGCGGCTTTGTTTGTTTTGAATTACTGGTTGAGAGAATTTCCTTTGTCTGCATCCGCTAATTGCTTTGAATTGAGGTGTCAATCAAACGCAACTGTTGCTATTGTATTACAAATCTGTCCTTGTTCTTATGTACACTAATAATGCCATGAAAATCAATGTACACGAGAAACTTCAGACTTGTGTTTAGAACAATATAGTAACTGGTCATTGCGTACTTCTCTCTTTTCTCTCTGGCAATCTTTGATATTTCAACTATTTTCAAAATTACATTTTTCTCCCTATCTGTAAACAAGTTGTGACATTATGACAGCTTTAAAATTGTGACAATGTTACACTACCTATTACACTACCATATTATGGACCTTCATAAACTATGGTTCTCTTGAAGATTGTACCATTTCACCTCTATCAATTTAGAATTTTACAAATGATATTAATTTTCTCAAGCTTTTCATGAATTCTTTCAACAAAAAGAAAATAATTCCAAAAATAATCAAGATACCAAAGACTGCCAATGATCATTTATAACAAGTACCTATAGTTCCTTTCAAGCCAATTTAAATAAATCAATAAATCAACAAAGGAAAGATGCATCAAAGGGAAGCTAAGCACACACATGATCAACCAACTTGCAGTCAAATTCTAGCCAATCAGATATCAGTACCGGGTGTCCCAAAAAAAGCAACGGATTTTATCGGGAGTGACATAGGTCCAGTAAATCCAAATAATTTTTGATATAATCCTTGATAGCTAACTTGAAGAAAAATACCTTGTTTGTTGATATTGGTGCATGGAGAGTTGGAATATCAATCTTGAAAGTCCAAATTTACTTCCATCTCCAAACAAGAGGTTTCGGGTTTCGGCCTAACTGAAAACGTGCTTGAGGAATCTCCTCAGTCATATGCAAAGTGTGGTAGTGTGAGCATGCTAAGGCACACATATGTACTTAGGCAAACATTTCAATTGAAATTTGAAAGCAAAAAATTGTCAAATATATCAATGCCGAAGGAAAAATTCACTAGAAGGGATATATTTCTTCAATCATAGTGCACCTGCAAAAGAGCCAAGCACGAATAATGAGTATTTTAAAGGATCTTATCGATGGATAATTTTCCCTTGGGTATATTTTGATTTCTTGTTTCGTAATAATTCGAAGAAAGATTATACAAAATGCATTTCATTTAACTCATGAAGATTGCAAGAACTAAATTCATTTTTCACACCCAGGCAAACTACTTCGCGGATTACTTTCTTTTATAAGACCAATGCAATGCTAACTTTTCGAAACTTTCGAAGCATGAAAAAAGATGTCTTTTCAGGAAAAAATTGATGAATTTGATCGAAGTTCTATTAAATAATTTCCTCAGCAAAAGGCCTTATTCTCTTATTTCACCGTAATTCAGGAGATTCCCCAAAATAGTGCGTTTGCAGTTTAGGCCAAAACCCAAAAGCTCTGGTTTGGAGGTTCAGACAAATGTGATCTTTCAAGATTAATATTCCAACTCTCCACGCACAAATGTCAACAAACAAGGTATCATTCTCTAAGTTAGCTATCGAGGATTATATGAAAAATCATTATGGATTTATTGGACCAAAATTCTTGTCACCAGTCCCAATCAGATCTGTTGCATTTTTTTTTGGGACACCCGGTATTTCCTAGAGATCGAGGTCAGTTACTGTAAATATGGTCATAAGCATACAAGTCGGAGGGGCTGGTGGAATGGTAGCCCCTGAATATTGCAAAGATTATCGAAAATCAGCTCCAATCAGGTAAAAATCTGCCCTCAGTCGGGCATAATTTTTTATTATCCAATAGACCTGTCAGGCAGCCCCCCCCCTAGATTTTTTCTTCCCATGCACTTACGAATGTGCAGCACATGTCAATGCCTATTGTCTTTGTCAATGCCTATTTTATCAAAGGCTTATGTATGCTTCGATTCCCTTTGCTATTATTTTTAAAGATTTGATGCCAATGCTAAGCTTCGCACCCAAAAATACCCATATCTTTAGCCAGTGCATTTCTACCAACACTCTGTCATTCTTTTCCTTTTCCTGCCTTAGTTTCCTCTCCAAAGTCTTCATTTCTGAAGTTGACACAGCACTACTTTTTATTGATTGGATATCATGTAACCCTTGCGTCCAACCAAGATTGGTAAAAATTTGCTCAATTTCCGATATGACTTGTTGGTATTCAGTTTCATCAATTGATAATGAAGCCAAGTGCGCAAAAGAACCATTTCTGATCTCACGAAGTTTGTCAACCTCCTCGCTGGGTAACAAAGGGAGTTTCTTCTGTTTTGGAAACCTTGCTTTAGGAATGATTCTTAATTCACTATAGAACAGAACAAAGAAAAGTATGGTGCAGTCCCATTTGTTCTTGTTGCCTGCTGCTAGGGCTGTTTCAATGTCATTTGTAAATGATCTCCGTGGCACCTTCATCTTCTTTACTTCCTTGACCAAAAATAATCCACTAGTAGGTGTGTCATCCCATTTATTGTTTTGGAATTTCTTGTTCCATTCTGATTCAAATAGAATTCTAAGATTTGCAGGAACAATCTCAAGGATTATCTTTGCTAATCGAACAAAGTTTTCACCCTCTTTTGTCAAGGCCATTGTCACACAATCATCAACAAACCTGAAACAGAGAAACATCATTTTGTCAGTCTATTGAATCAGATAAAAATCACATCCATGGCAAAGAGGTGACATGTGATCCCCATAGCATAACTCACCTTCGTTCCCCTTGTTTATATAAAGATAGGAGGGCTACACAACACATCAAGTATTCCTTTGTTTGCACATTGTAGACCTCTTAGCTATTCTAAAAAGAATCTGAATTAAATGATATTTTGCTGGAGTTTGTAGAATTTTTGATTGTGCACAATAGTGATAGAAGCTCTCTGCCACTCAATAACATTTTTCATACACAAATTTTTCAAAAGATATTGTTTGATCCAGGCTTTTTTGCAGAATACCTAGTATATAACTTGTTCTTTTCAAATAGTATTAATCATAGGCAGCTTCTTATATCTCAATCTGAGAGACAGAGCAGAGACTGCACAGGCATCTATCTGTCTGTCTATCTATCTTACATCTGCCAATAAATTCCAACTTCAACAAGTTGAAGGTTATTGCATAGAACAAAAAGAAACTAAAGGAAAACATAGTAGTATGATATACCCCTCTGAGTAGGAAATTTCTAGACAGGGCATATTGTCCAACAATCCCAACAATCACCCCAACCCCTGTGCCCCAACCCATCAAAACCACTGAGAATAAGAACCCATCAAGCCCCATCAAAAAAGGCATTGGACGAATCCCCAATCCCCCAGAGCCATCCCAGCAGAAAGAGAGCATAACATCAAAGACCCGCACGACTGCCAGAATGCGTAAAGAATCACAACTTTGAGCCCCCCTTGCTCCCTGCAACAGATCCACAAATATTCAAGGCAACACCTGATATTTCTCCAGGCCTCAAACTCTTGATTTATCATTTCAAAAAGCTCATGTTTGTCAGAATGCAGGATGACATCATTTTACAGAGTTTCTGCTCTGTCCTCTTCCGTCACTTGCAAAAAACCCATTTCTTCAGGACCATTAGGGGGGGGGTGTAGCCAGGGTAGTTACCAGGGTGCCCGGGGCCTCTGGGGGCCCACAAAAATAAGTTGTGTATTTTTCTTTGTTGTAGTTTTCTTTCAGGAACAAGGCCTGCTGGCCCACTGAGATTCTATATAAATCTAAAAGCAGCGTTTTATCAGTGCACAGGAGGGCGTGGCCCAATGATAAAAGGGCGTGGTCTAAAAACCTGACCCGACTCTGACCCTCACTTTGGGGCCTGGCCCCCCTCTCGACGGCCCTGCATGTCTCTGTGCCCCTCTGTGTTCTGATATAAATCTACTATGGAAAGTCTCCCCACCCAACTTTGACTAGAAACTCTGCCTGGGGTGAAATGCAGTTGGCGACGAAAATTGACAAAACGGTCCATTTCAATTCCAACTAAGTNCTGGACCCCCCTGTTAGGCCATAATGGAAGTACCCCCCCCGGGAGCTAAGCACACACAGGATCAACCAACTTGCAGTCAAATCCTAAGCCAATCAGATATCAATATTTCCTAATGATCAAGGTCAGTTACCTAAATATGGTCATAAGCATACAAGTCGGAGGGCTGGGGGAATGGTTGCCCCCCCCCCCCAACATTGAGAAAACTACAAAAAATCAGCCCCAATCAGGTAAATCTGTCATAAGTCAGGTATAAATATTGGTACACAATAGACCTGTCAGGCAGCCCCCCCCCTGTATTTTTTCCCATGCACTTACAAATGTGCAGCACATCTCAATGCATATTGTCTTTGTCAATGCCTATTTTATCAAAGGCTTACTGTATGTATGCTTAGATTCCCTTTGATCAAATGCACAACAATTTTCAAAGATTTGCTGCCAATGTTAAGCTTCTCACCCAAAGATAGCCATATCTTCAGCCAGTGCACTTCTTTGTCATTCTTTTCCTTTTCCTGTCTTAGTTTCATCTCCAAAGTCTTCATTTCTGAAGTTGAGACAGCTCTGCTTTTTATTGATTTGATATCATGTAACCCTTGCGTCAAACCAAGATTCGTAAAAATTTGCTCAATTTCCGAAATTATTTGCTGGTAATCAGTTTCATCAATTGATGTTGAAGCCAAGTGTGCAAAAGAACCATTTCTGATCTGACGAAGTTTGTCAATCTCCTCGCTGGCTAACAAAGGGGGTTTCTTCTGTTTTGGAAACCTTGCTTTAGGAATGATACTTAATTCACTAAAAAGTAGAACAAAGAAAAGTATGGTGCAGTCCCATTTGTTCTTGTCACCTGTTGCTAGTGCTGTTTCAATGTCATTTGTAAATGATCTCGGTGACACCTTCATCTTCTTTACTTCCTTGACCAAAAATAATCCACTAGTAGGTGTGTCATCCCATTTATTGTTTTGGAATTTCTTGTTCCATTCTGATTCAAATAGAATTCTAAGATTTGCAGGAACAATCTCAAGGATTATCTTTGCTAATCGAACAAAGTTTTCACCCTCTTTTGTCAAGGCCATTGTCACACAATCAGCAACAATGTTTCATCGGTTCACCTGAAACAGAAAAACATCATTTTGTCAGTCTATTGAACCAGATAAAAATCACATCCATGGCAAAGAGGTGACATGCGATCCCCATAGCATAACTCACCTTCGTTCCCCTTGTTTATATAAAGATAGGAGGGCTACACAACACATCAAGTATTCCTTTGTTTGCACATTGTAGACCTCTTAGCTATTCTAAAAAGAATCTGAATTAAATGATATTTTGCTGGAGTTTGTAGAATTTTTGATTGTGCACAATAGTGATAGAAGCTCTCTGCCACTCAATAACATTTTTCATACACAAATTTTTCAAAATATATTGTTTGATCCAGGCTTTTTTGCAGAATACCTAGTATATAACTTGTTCTTTTCAAATAGTATTAATCATAGGCAGCTTCTTACAGTATATCTCAGTCTAAGAGACAGAGCAAAGACTGCACAGGCATCTATCTGTCTGTCTATCTATCTTACATCTGCCAATAAATGCTAACTTCAACAAGTTGAAGGTTATTGCATAGAACAAAAAGAAACTAAGGGCTGTTTCATGTAATCAGGCCCTATAGGAAAACAATTAGTAATAAGATATACCCCTCTGAGTAGGAAATTTCTAGACAGGGCATATTGTCCAACAATCCCAACAATCACCCCAACCCCTGTGCCCCAACCAATCAAGCCCCATCAAAAGAGGCATCGGACGAATCCCAATCCCCCAGAGCCGTCCCAGCAGAAAGAGAGCACAACATCAAAGACCCGCACGACTGCAAGAATGCGTAAAGAATCACAACTTTGAGCCCCCCTTGCTCCCTGCATTGCTCCCTGCAACAGATCCACAAATATTTAAGGCAACACTTGATATTTCTCCAGGCCTCTAACTCTTCATCATAAGCGTACGGGAAGAAAAAATCTAGGGGGGCGGCCCGACACCAAGTCCATTGTTTACCAAAATTTTTGCCCGAATGAGGGCAGAGTTTTGCCCGNTCACCACCAACGACCAAACAATACTGTCATGTCTGCTTTGTAGTCAATTTGTAACCAAAAGCAACCAAACCGCGCAGAAACAAGGCCCTCCGTACTTCCGGGAAATATCTTTCCATTCTTCGAAATCAACAGTGCTCAACAAGAAAAAGCACATAATTTTGATTGGCTGAAAGGGGCATATCTCTGCAGTGTACAGCAACAAACAAAATTAAGGCTATTTTCTCATCTACCACCATGTGAATTTTCTTCTGTAAGCAGATTTCCAAAACATCGGTAGAATTCGGCTTAAGCGAAGGGCCTCGGAGAAACTCTACCAAGGATTTTCGGGCGGGAGGCAAGTCCAATAATTTTATGTACAGATCAAAAATGGTTCGGACATTCCATGTATTAAATCTTTTGAATGATATCATTTCATCGATCATGAATTGAATTGCGATTGGGCGGGTGTCAAAAAGTTCTTGAATTGACCCCCCTCCCTGTATGAAAACGCCTAAATGCACTCTGGGATTTCACACATGTATGTTAAGTTAAAGTGTGTTTGATTGGTAACAAGCCTTAGACTGATTACGATTGAGTCCTAGTAATCGCTACCACCCACCCACCCTACTCGCTCATGTATGAGCGAGTAGGGTGGGTGGGTGGTAGCGATTACTAGGACTCAATCGTAATCAGTCTAAACAAGCCTACCAAATTCTGAGAACAGCAGACTTCACAGAGGCAGAAATACATATGTTTTAACATATATGTTGGCATTTTGCAAAAATTGTTTGTCCGAAAGTTTTTGTCCGAAATTCTCGAAAAAGCGTCCGAAAGTTCTTTGTCCGAAGTTGTTTTTCCGAAACTTTTCCATCCGAAAGTTTTTATGTTTGAAGAATGAAAACATTATGGAGGGGCTTTTCTCCAACCGGAAGGAATACACCTATATATATAGACATATAGACATATAGACATATAGATAGGTATAGTACCAGGAATCAGGAATGTTGTAACAATAGGCATTATTTATGAAGATAATCGAAACAATCAGCGAAGCATTTGAGATATTTATAGGCATTGTTAATGTGTACAATGAAAACAATTCAGNGAAGTACCCCCCCCCCGGGCTCTCCCTCTTGTTTAAGTTTGATATGCATGAGCGAGGATAGCAAATTGCATTTGCAAATGTGACTGCCATTTGTCATGGATCATGAACTAATCTTGCGAGGCGCAAAGCGGGCCTATCTACTTTAACTTTATCAAGATGGGATGGGCAAAATAGTTTCTTTCCTTGACCTTGGCGACGTTAAAAAACAGTACACTTTTACAAAGAAAAACACTCACCAAATAAGTATAGAAATGAGCTCGTTGGAGAACAGATTTCCAAACTTTTCCTGACAGCAACGATATCACCACCAACGACCAAACAATGTCATGTCTGCTTTGTAGTCAATTTGTAACCAAAAGCAACCAAACCGCGCAGAAACAAGGCCCTCCGTACTTCCGGGAAATATCTTTCCATTCTTCGAAATCAACAGTGCTCAACAAGAAAAAGAACATAATTTTGATTGGCTGAAAGGGGCATATCTCTGCAGTGTACAGCAACAAACAAAATTAAGGCTATTTTCTCATCTACCACCATGTGAATTTTCTTCTGTAAGCAGATTTCCAAAATTTCGGTAGAATTCGGCTTAAGTGAAGGGCCTCGGAGAAACTCTACCAAAGATTTTCGGGCGGGAGAGGCAAGTCCAATAATTTTATGTACAGATCAAAAATGGTTCGTACATTTCATGTATTAAATCCTTTGAATGATACCATTTCATCGATCATGAATTGAATTGCGATTGGGCGGGTGTCAAAACGTTCTTGAATTGACCCCCCTCCCTGTATGAAAACGCCTAAATGCTCTCTGGGATTTCACACATGTATGTTAAGTTAAAGTGTTTGATTGGTAACAAGCCTACCAAATTCTGAGAACAGCAGACTTCACAGAGGCAGAAATACATGTTTCGATCAATCTAATTCATCACCAGGGTTTGCCAATGAAAACGAGAATCTCTGCCTAACCCTATTCCGCTAAGCAGTGTAGGAAAAAATCTTTGCAATGCAGAAGCAAGCAAAATGACAGGGGAACCTCTGCATAGGAGAGTAGCCTAACCCTTTGTCTTTTGGAGGAGAAAGTTTGGAAGGCCTTCCAAACCTACCAGACCAATACATTAAAATCGAAAACTTTCGGACGATCAAACTTTCGGACAATTTTTTCACCGAAAGTTTAATCGTCCGAAAGTTTAAAAATTCTTTGAAAATAGAAGAACACAAATTTTTTCCCATGCCACCGTTAAAAAATGATACAGCGTCATCGGTGATTCTGCTTCCAACGTGAATTGCACTTGTCGGTAGCAATGTTCTCGAGTCGAAGAAGCAGAAGGGTACCTCTTGTTTTCGTCTGCAATCTTGAAACTGCTTTTCGATGCTTCTGATGCATCTATATTTATCTATTTAGTTAGTTTAACTTTCACATGATTAAATGACATAAAAGTTACAACATGTTTTAACATATATGTTGGCATTTTGCAAAAATTGTTTGTCCGAAAGTTTCTTGTCCGAAATTCTCGAAAAAGCGTCCGAAAGTCCTTTGTCCGAAGTTGTTTTTGCGAAACTTTTCCATCCGAAAGTTTTTGATTATGTAGTTGTTTTGAAAATTTCAGAGTCAATCAAACAAACACAGATTCCAATCCAAGTCTACGAAGTCTACCGTTTGTAGAATTGATACCATACCAACCATACACACCCTATGATGCCCCTTTCCAATTGAATATAGAATGAGATTAAGAAAGAAAGCACTAAGATATATTTAAATTTCATGGATTATAATCCTTGTATGTTTAGTTACTCTACCAACTAAAGACGCGCAATTTGGTATAAGAAAGTTAGGTGTCCAGGTCTGGTAGCAAGTTCATTCGAAGGCATTTTGTGTCAAAATTTTAGGACGGTCTTGGATTTTTAACGCTACAAACGTAGAATCAATCTGTTTTTAATTATCCAAATTTCATAGCAAGATCTCATTGCAACTCGAGACACGCCAAACCATTTCTGAGTTTCTTGGAAAAATTACGGCTACAAATTATACAAGACTTTCGTAGCTTTTTCCACTTAGAAAAGTTTCTTAATTTTGAAAAACTGAGCCAAAGTGTTCTTCAGGCAGTTTCTTATAACAAAATGCGAGTAGCAGTTCTCGTTAAATCAGAGTAACACTTGAAAATGAGTGAATTTGGTCCTCAAGACCTTTACTCCAGCTATCTACAACCTTGCTACAGTTAAAAAGCGATTTAATCAGAGACGTCGGAACCGGGGGGCACTAGGGGCATGTGCCCCCCAAGATTTTGCAATAAACAGACTTTGTTTTCAGAAAAAAGCCCCTTTTGCTTGATGAAAAAAGTGCCCTTGAAGTTTCGTGCCCCCCTTAAGTTTGAGATGCTTCCTACGTCCCTGGATCTAATAACATTTTTACCCTAAAATTACGATACGTTTACGTCTGGATACATAAGCACTCGACTACAGTAAGAGCCCGCAAAATAGAAACCAGTTTTTTTTNAGCGATTTAATCAGAGACGTAGGAACCGGGGGGCACTAGGGGCACGTGCCCCCCAAGATTTTGCAATAAACTAAGAAGTGCCATTTTTGTTTTCAGAAAAAAGCCCCTTTTGCTTGATGAAAAAGTGCCCTTGAAGTGTCGTGCCCCCCTTAAGTTTGAGATGCTTCCTGCGTCCCTGGATCTAATAACATTTTTACCCTAAAATTACGATACGTTTACATCTGGATACATACGCATTCGACATAGCAAAATAGAAACCAGTTTTTTCAAAACAGCCTGTTTAGTTTCTTATTAAAGGCAATTAATCTGGATACAGGCTGAAATGTTTCTTCAGCTTTAATCTTTCATGAAAAGAGCAAACACTCTCTAACAGTATATTGTCATTACCTAGCATTTTCTCTAAATTTACTCAACCATAGCATACATGCCAAATTTATCATTATAGGTGGAGATGCTTTTGCATGAAATCTCTAAAAAATGTTGGGCACCCGAGTTTAACAAAGAATATCAAATATGAATTTATTTGGGGTCCTTCTATCAGAAACCTTTCTAAAATCATGCTGAGAAGTTTCTTAGATGAGGGCACCATTTCTCAAAGAAATCAGCCTGAGGTATCTTATAAAGTGGTTTCTATTTTGCGGGTTCTTACTGTACGACCCAACCCCCGGTTCGCTCTGTGTAATCATACGTCCCCTTATCGTCGACATGGGGAATCATAGACTGCATATAAGCATAGGTTCCACATCTTTACATCGCTATAAAAAGGTGGGTGTAAAATCCTATGATCAATTTCTTCTTGTTGAATGACTTGAAAGAAACTCTGGCTACTTACCTATGATCCTACCGCTGAACTTTTCAGAACTTTTGAATATTTTTCTAAATTATTGCGTATTTTATATTCTGGCTCATTTTAAGGATGTCACATCACCACATTTCTAAATCATAAACCAGAAGAGTGATAGACTCTTGCTTGACACCATATCATAGAAATTCGTAAACTATGGTTTTCTTGGAAATAATTTCAAGTTGCGTCGAACATTTTAGAAATTACGAAGGTTTTAAGTTGTTTTCAAAATTTTTCTTGAGTCCTTTATCTAAATCTGAAAATATTGAAGATCTCAGAAAAGTTTAATGGCAGAATTATAGCAAAATAGCTAAAGTTTCTTTGAAGTCATTCAGTTCAAAGAAATAGGCCATTAAATCTTACACCAACCACTTTAAAGATTTAGAACCTCAACCGCGTCCCCAGGGCCTTTTGTCATGTTGGGACGGAGACGAAAAGTAATGATAACGAGGAATGATAACGAGGTCATAACTATCGCTACTGATAGAATGATGGACACGCAAACCAGTTTGAGCAAGCCATCCAATTCAACTAAGTGTAAAAACGTACTGTTGTTATCGTTGCAATCACTGGGATCATGAAGTGAGTCGTCCTCCTAATCTATATCAAAACTTACTAGTTTCGGGGAATAAAGTTTGTACAGAATTCTGGCCAAAACATTTTATCCAAATAACATAGGAATGGAATACAAAGACCAGCATGATTTGCGCGAAATCAGCGACTTGCTCTCCACAGCTTTCAGATAAAAACTGACTGTATGAAATTCGCAAAGACAAACACAAACGATGACAAAGGCTGCTGGCTTTTGTGCTCCCGTTAAAAGTGCCCAAAATATTTTTTGACGTATTTTCGCACCAAACTTCCCATTTGCAGTTTTCAGTTTAATTCTACGCTCATATATTCCATTCCAAGCGAAGGACTTGATCGATAAATTGTAAAACGGACATTGTTTCTGAAGCACTTAACATGAAAATGAAAAACTTGATCAAGTTCAACTTAAATAGAAACTCTAAATGCATATAGAAACTCTAAATGCATATTGATGTACAAAATTCGGCAAATTTATAAAATACTCATTAGACTCTGGAAAGAGTTTATTGTCAATTTTTCTTATTTTGTCATACATACCTGAGTGTCCAAAGGGGATGAAGAAGGAGGGATCTCTCTCCTGGAATGAAAAATTTAGAGGTTACACTTTGAAGCTCCACATGTTTAAAGAAGGTGGATCAAATGGTGTCACATGCAGAGTCCAGAAAAGTTCCAATTTACCTCTGGAAGCCAATTCTGTTGGTAAATCTTCCTTATTTGATCATTCTATAAAGTCAAAACGACCTGATCTTTCGAACGCACCACTCATAGCCTTTAATTTACAAACGTCTGCAAACATAACCAAATTTCTCCTAGATTTCTTACAAAAATTACTAAACCTTCCTCAAATACATGACATTAACAAGCAAATCTTCCACCGGTTCAAAGCCGTCGAGCCATGACTTCTTCTGAACTCTGGTCACATTTGTCGCTGCATTGAACAGCTTGGAGGGAACTTTGAGGGTTTTGCGATGATTCAAATGTTGAATTTTTTTTAAATCTTCACTATTATTGAAGATACAGCAAAGGAGGCCCCAATGCGTACATTATATTGAGTGTAGAGGGTCAATGTTGAGATCTGATCTCTAGTTTTCGAACACAAATTTCCGAGCAGTATTTAATCCCTGAATATGCGAGAATTGCAAGACTTTCTGCTCGGCTTCTGGATCAAATAGTTTATCTCATAACTTCTCTTAAAAACGACCTTTTGCGTGCACCCACCAGGTGACAGTTCGCCCAACTGATTTCAGGGCAACTTTTGCGGCATTGTTTATTTTGAGATGTTGGTTGAGAGAATTTCCTCTGTCGGCAATCGCTAATCGCCCTGAATTGCAGTGTCAATCAAAAGTAAAACTGATGCTATTGTGTTACGAAATCTGTCCTTGTAATCTTCCAGTGAATGTCAGAAAATCTTACTTGGTAGGTCAAGAGAGCAGGGTGCTTTGTGTTCTGCCTGATGTTGTCTTGAACTGCAATTCTCTTTCCAATGCAGCAGTAATATCTGAATCAGACAGTGATACCCCTCGCGATAGGTCCTGAATAAAGTAAAAGAAATTCATGTAAAAAAATGATTCGTGGTACAGAATTTGAAAGCCTTAAATAACGGACTCATCATATTAAACCCATAAACGCAACAAAAACACCGAAATCAGTAGAAAGAAGACTGTTAACTCGTGTGAAAGAAACAACAACAAAATAAACCTGTAACAAGAGAAAACTGTTAAATCCCGTAAGGGAAACGCGTATTGGTGATTTCACGTTGGTCTGTACAGCAGTTACCGGTGAGTTGCTAACTTATTTCTTTCCTCTCAGGTTTTAAGATTAATTCGGTTTCCCTTACAGGATTTAACAGTTTTTCCCTTGTTACAGGTTTATTTTGGTTTTTGTTTCTTTTACACGAGTTAACAGTTTTCTTTCTACTGATTTCGGTGTTTTGTTGCGTTTATGGGTTTAATATGATGAGTCCGTTAATATGATGAGCTATTTTAAAAGAAATTCATGTAAACGAATGTCGAAATTAGGTCCCACTGTTAACCATGACTCTATGCGGGCCTAATATTGACTCTCGTATGATATGAAGGTTGGCTGATTACAAGTTCATAGTTATCGCTATTGATAGACTGATGGATGCTATAACTACTTGAAGCGTAGTGCCACCATCCAATTCAACGAACGAAGTGGAAATTGGGACTGAAGTAGTTAGTCTAAAATGAAGGATGTTTATGGCCTTAGTTCTATTGATTCTGCTTGTCATTGTGCGCACAAAGAATCATGATTAGCAACAGATCTTTAATTACATAAATCGAAAAAGGGAAAGGCTAAGTTATGAACATGATTGCGCCCTGAAAAAGTCCTGCATAGCAGGACGAAATATTGGTAACATATCTGTTCTTTAAATTTAATTTAGGCCTTAGTGTGCTAAGAAGAGTTTTTTTTTTGCATCTGACTCTCCTAGTATTTATCTTTAGATTTATACGCATTTGCTGTGGTTTCTTCGACGTGTTGCGGTGTTTCTGCCTACAAACTTAGTCTTTAACTAGAGTCTGCCTGGCAGTAGCTGTCAGGTGAGATTTGATATAACGTAAAATTAACCAGACAATCGTTTTCATTCGCGGATAGTTTCACCTGACATCTTATGTCTGACATACATTAAACTTCGTTCTTATAGATACTCGTAAATTTGTGAAGCATTTTGAAAGGATGTTGAGAGAACGCATCTCATAATGTTGCTTACTAAAAACGATCGATCGATTGACTCTGACAAACTACATTTTCTTCTCTGAGTTGATACGTTAGCTACACAGATATCATCAGTTTATAGGAATATGAGACATGATCAGCGAGCAACAGACTTTCAAAATAAAATACACCTTTTCAACTAAACGGCCTCGTTTTGGAAATTTTCAAAATTTCTCCAAATTGCTTCATTTGAAATTTCTGACATCAGATATAGATTCAGCAACTAAATTTTAGTCTGGTTGCTAATTTTCATAATTCCAGTGTTTACAATTTTGATTTCATGACGATAATAAAGTTGAAAATGTATAAGAGATTTGACCATAAATAATGACTGAGGGTGTAAAGTTACACCCTGAGCAATTTTCACGGTCAAATCCCTTATAGATTTTCAAACTTATTATCGTCATAAGATCAAAATCACGAACAGAAGGATTATGAAAATTTACATCTGCACTAAACTTTGGCTGCTGAATCCAAATTCGTGGTCAAAAGTTTCGTAGGAAGAAATTTTAATTGAAAAGGTGTATTTAAAACATGATTCCAACTCACTTGGTAGAAAATACGAAACGTAAATCATTGTATAAATAAGATCTCTCCTTGTTTTCATTATTTCTTTAAGATCTTCAGGAACTTACTCAAGTCAAAAGGCAAAAGCTCTGGTTTGAAGGTGAACGCGAATTTGAGCTTTCGAGATTGATATTTCTGCTCTCAGAGCACTAATACAAACAAACGAGGTTTCTATGTTCAAGTTAACTATCGAGGAATATTTTGAAAGTGGTTAACCATTGATTAAACCTAAATTCACATCGCTGGAGTCAACCAAATCTGTATCCTATTTTAGAGCACCCGGTATAATATGCTGCAATTTCAAAAATTATTCAAGATTTCTGAAAAAGTCCAACGGTAAATTTATCACCGTTATCATGTGTGGCCTGTTAAAAATAAAGTAGCCAGAAGTTTCTTTTGTGTCATTCGGTTCATTTTTCATTTCATTTTTCTTTCATTCCAATTATTTAAATACAGTTTCAGGCTCTAGATTAAAGGATGGGTGGAGCTGTAACTGGCTTTCAGTCTCAAACTTAATAAAATTTGACAGGGCCGTGATGATCTACAAAATAATGAATGGTCTCTGCCCGGACAATTAAAGAGAGAGGCTTGTTACCAGATCTTAATTATCTAACTATCGAACAAGAAATCAGTTAGATCTGGACACCCCAAGACAGAACCTAGAATTCTCCAAAAGCAGTTTTTTCTACTCTGGTGCTAAGACGTGGAATGAAATCCCATTAGAAATCAGAATGAGTTCCACAATTAGCATATTCAAAAGGAAACTGAAGGAATTCCTAAATCCTTCCCGAAGCACGATCCCTAGGAAGATCAGCAAATTTGTAATATTTTATTTGTAAATAGATGTTTATTTTGTATTGGAAAAGCTCTTTTTTAGCTGATAGGGTTTTTGTGTGTAAATATCATAAATGAAATTAAGCTTTGCAAGGTATCCTATAACCGTTTTTACACCTATTTCCTTACGAATTAATACCATCTTGAGAAAACTGAGTGTCCAACCCAGTCCACACCCAGTCCACACAATTGGGGAACAGCATAAGTGTGCC
>REGL01000616.1:0-56182 GCA_004194395.1 Aurelia aurita complex sp. Pacific | reverse complement strand
AAATATTTGACCCAATGTTTGTCCAGAGGAACTGGAAAAAATAACCAGTTCTTTTATCAAATAGTACGACTTTCCTGCCCAAAACAACCAGTTTTTGGGACAAAGGTAAAATTTGAATATCAATCTTCCTTTTCCATCAGTTTGTCACAAAAATCAAGTTTTCTTACCTCCTATCTAATCAAAACCCAGAAGTTTATCTGTAAGCTGGTTTTCCCTTTGTCCCCAAATTTCAGCAGAAAAGACCAGTTTTTTTTCAAATTTTCACGTAAGCGGTTTTACCTTTGTCCACCAAATTTACGGAAAAAGGACCAGAAATTCCAATTTTTCACTAAAGTGGTCCTCTCATTGTCTGGCAACCGCTTTTGGGAAACATGTATTTTCATATCTATAATTACCACTTGCTTTCGAAAACAGTAGTTGGTCGAAACTAGCGGTTTTTGGGACAAACATCGTCAATGATATATCATGTTAAAATTGTCCTCCAAATTAAAGAAAAATAGCAGCGGAAATTTGCCATCAAATATGACCAGTTTTTGGGACAAAGGTGGTGCAAAATTTTTTCATGAACTACCGGTTTTCGGACAAAGGTAGGACCATCGTTACCAGTGTGACATGCCCGCCCTTGGATCCTAAGGGATAAAATATCAACGTTTTTATCATGTAATTGCTTGGCAGGACTGGCCTCCCAAAATTCTACAGCGAATGCATGAAGTAATTCAATTCAATTCAATTTTATTCGCAGAATACAACAACCTAATACAATGTAATATAAAAAATAAATGTATTCTACACGACCCAAGAAAAGCGGAGCTTATCTAGCTTGGGCCGTAAATTAAAATTCAAAAGGATATGCGAAAAAGAAAAAATACGTCATAGTACAAAAGCTAGGAAAATTCAACAGTAAGATATATTTTTGTTAGTAAGGAATGTTATTGGTTTGTAAGTCTTATCTATCATGNGACCAGTTTTTGGGACAAAGGTGGTGCAAAATTTTTTCATGAACTACCGGTTTTCGGACAAAGGTAGGACCATCGTTACCAGTGTGACATGCCCGCCCTTGGATCCTAAGGGATAAAATATCAACGTTTTTATCATGTAATTGCTTGGCAGGACTGGCCTCCCAAAATTCTACAGCGAATGCATGAAGTAATTCAATTCAATTCAATTTTATTCGCAGAATACAACAACCTAATACAATGTAATATAAAAAATAAATGTATTCTACACGACCCAAGAAAAGCGGAGCTTATCTAGCTTGGGCCGTAAATTAAAATTCAAAAGGATATGCGAAAAAGAAAAAATACGTCATAGTACAAAAGCTAGGAAAATTCAACAGTAAGATATATTTTTGTTAGTAAGGAATGTTATTGGTTTGTAAGTCTTATCTATCATGCAGATCTTTTATAGTTCATTTTGGTAAGCTAAGTTTTTTACGGAAGTGTTTTTGTTTTGAGATTTACTTAAGGTTATTCCACATGCGAGCACCAATCATATTGCCAATTATTTAATTTTTCCCGCCAAAATTACTTCGCAGAACTGGGGTGAATTTCTCCATGTAAATCACATGCGACATCTCATCCCTGCTTACCGAAGCAGCCCGGTTTTAGCATGGTCAGCCCTGCTCACGTACTGATGCCCTTAGTCTACCTTGTAAAAAAATTAACATACAATAACATAACCGTTGTAAACCTAACCGATATAACCTCTGCGTAGCCATCATATCTAACCAATCACGTGTTATTTCCCCTTTTCAAATCGCTGTACATATTTAAATTTCCCTTGTAACTGTTACATTACAGCCTTGAAGAAGTCCTGCATGGCAGGACGAAATATTGGCATAAAATAAATTCATCATATTTGCTGTTGTTTTTTGTCGCATTGCGGTGTTTCTGCCTTTAAACTTATTCATTTTTTCGTCACCGCACGCATCTTCGGATCCGACAATCGACGCTGGTATCATGGCCTTTACTTTTTCAAATTAAAAAAATGAACTCTTACTTCGCAGTGTTCACCGGTCCTACATGCTTGACAGTGTCAAGAAAGAGCGTCTGTTTTGCAACTCGCAATGAGGCATCTCTATATTCGTCAAGAAGTAGGCCTGAATAACCATGTGATTTCTTTAGGACGAAGTATCCAGACTGCCAAGGCTATAAAAGATGAGAGAAATAATTTGTACAAAGAAATTTCGAAAAGCAACAGAATCGAAAACCAAAACCATTGTTCTCTTTAATGTATGCACCCTCAATATCCCCCCTCCCCCATTTTCTCAGAGTCCATACACTCATTTTTTTCATAAGAAACTAATGTCCGGTGATGGTAGGCAGCTTCTTAAATTTTTGGGCCATCTTTCTAGCAAAAGTTTCTTATGTGTCTCTTATACTTTTAATGCCGGAAGTGTAGAGTTTATTTTGTCTTGTCTAAAGGGCTCCCAAATTACTTAGTAAGATCTCAAAACAAATAAATAACATAACTCGCACGCAAACTAATGTCCAAACAGTTGCTATAACTGTACACTGTCAAAACATTTTTGAGTGCGATAGGAAAATTAAGAATGTAAATCACAAAAGTTTCTTAGCTTTTTAAATTCAGGTAGGGTTGTTTCTTAACTTTCGAAAAATTTAGCCTACCGTTTCTCATAAGCGGTTTCTTATAAAAAAAGTGAGTGTATTTCTTACATGTCGTTTTCTAAAAGCTTTCTAAAAGCTTTTTTTCTTCTGCTGGAAGGTTATTTTCAAGGTAAATGATGACAATGAGGACATCGGCCCCCGCCTTAAAGACAAATATGATGTTTGAAACGAAATCCTTCCTATTGTTGCACTACAAAAACCATCGAACAAGGGCCTTAGGTGGTTGATTGCACTGTGGTTTGGACAACTAAAGGACCCCATGAAATATTAAATCTGCGCATGCAAGAAGCTAGTTTATAAGAAATCATACTTGAAATGACCGAAATTTCTAGAAACTTTTGGACAACTATAGGACCCCATGAAATATTAAATCTGCGCATGCAAGAAGCTAGTTTATAAGAAAATCATATTTGGAATGACCGAAATTTCTAGAAAGTTTAATACATGTTTATATATTTATTGGAGCAGTTACAGTTTCAGTTTCAGATAAGAAGCATTAATTAGTATTTGAACTGATATATAATATTTTTTATACACGAAACTACCCTTCAGCTTAAATACAATAAATAAATTGGTTATTAACAAAAGATCAAATTACCTAAGATGCTGTTCTTCCAGGGGGTCGTGTTTTAAACTGATATTTTCAGTCAGCTCTTCAAATACTCCTTTAGTTCTTTTTTAAAGCGACTAATAGTCGGGAGTTCTCTGGGATATCAACTGGGATATTGTTCCAAACTTTCATAGCAGAATAGTAATAACTCTTTTTCGCATATTCTGTATTTAGTCTAGGAATTTGTAGATCTCTACAGTATCTTGTTGCATAGTTTGACTGCGACGATCTTTGCTGAAATTTATCCCAGAGGCTTTCAGGGCTTAATTTGTTCATAATCTTATATGTCATGACCGATCTATCCAATCGAATAATATTTTCAACGCTCAGCCAGTCACATGACCAGTTATCTAGTTATCTAGTTATCTAGTTAACTAGTTTTCCCATGGTCGTTGGTTCGAGCCTCCCATTTGTTGATCTCCAGAAACCTGAAAATTGAACAATATGCTCCACAGACAATGATTATTATTATAATAATAACCGAAGAAGAAGATTTTTTATCGAAATACTGAAGAAGATTTTTATCGAAATGTTTAAACAAATATCAGTTGTGCTTTAATATTTTCTTTTCTGTTATGGGAGGATGGTTTAGTCTATTATTATTATTATTATTATTATTATTATTATTATTGTTGTTGTTATTATCATTATTATCATTATGATCAATTTGTTTAACGTTGGCAACTTACCAAACTACAAAAAAGCTAGTAATTCAAGCCAACAAGGAACTACAAATTGACTGACACTTCCAAACACTTATCCATATCCAGACGTCAAAGAAATGAGGCCAAGGAAGTCAGAATAAATTGTCTTATCAAAAAAAGAAGCCAGCTGGCGTGAGTGATCAAGTGTTCAATCAATTTCAAATAATTATTTCCTGTAGATCAGTTATAATAGATAAATTGTCGACTTCCTTAAAGGTTAGCCCACAAAATCAAACAAGGAACAGGATCAAACTCGATATAAGAAACAAAACTCTCAGGTCACCAAAATATCAAGAAACCTAAGCATTGCGGAAAGTTCTTTCTATTTGAGAAACTTTTCACTGAGGAAATACAATGATGTTGTCATTGGCTCTGTCTGTCGCTCGACGTATTTCTTTCTATAAGAAACTGCTACGAAAATCGCTAAAATGAAAAAGAAACTCCAGTGCTGACCTGTATGGAAAGTGTGGCACTTGCACATCCAAGAAAAACAATAGGGTGTTCAAAACAGACAATAGATAAACAATAAAGGACCCTTCTTGCAAACCCGAGGTCTCGGCGAAAATTGTGCTGGGAAAAAATTAGTTAAGCAACTAGTTTAGTCAAGGAAATCCTTGGCATATCTATATTGTATTGTCACCTGTTCCTGTCTTAAAGATAAATAAGGACTGATGTGGAACTTGTAAGAAACTGAAAAGAAAGTCTGAGTATTTAAATTCTGATAAATTCAAGCTTTCAGTACACTCATCTTTTATAAGAAACTAAGGTCCGGTGCTGGTAGCCAGTTTCTTAAATTTTTGGGCCATTTTGCTACCAAAAGTTTCTTGTGTGTTTCTTATATTTTTAATGCCAGAAGTGTAGAGTTAATTTTGTTTTGTCTAAAGGGATCCCAAAATACTAGTAAGATCTCAAAACAAGTAAATAGCATAATTCGCACTCAAAATAATGTCCAAACAGTTGCTATAACTGTACACTGTCAAAAATTTTTGAGTGTAATAGGAAAATTAAAATTCTAAATTACGAAAGTTTCTTAGCTTTTCAATTCAGGCAGGGTTGTTTCTTAGCTTTCGAAAAATTTAGCCTACCGTTTCTTATAAGTGGTTTCTTTAAAAAAAAGAGTGTACTGGATCAAATTCCTTGTCTAAAGATATGTGTACTGGAGATTTATTTTACCGAGAATGTCTGAGAGCCTTTAAGCATCATTGTGTCTTGCTTGAATTAATGAGATGAAGACATATTGGTAGGATTAAAGCAAAAGCATTCCCAGAAATCTGGAGAAAAGCTTGCTGTCCAACATGATAAATATCTTCATTCCTATTCCCATGGATTAAGCAATGCCATCAGTTGGTGTTTATTTGTATGTTGGGAGAGATTGAATTGCAAATGCAGTTTCTGTCAGTGCCTATCAATTTAATGAAGCGGCCCCAGTGGGGGCACTCAGCACATACACATACCCTAGTGTGAAAAATTTTCAGACAACCCAAAAATATCAGTTTAGCTTCATTACAACCCAAAAATATCAGCTCATTTTATACCTTGACATCTGTAAACAATCAACATAAAGATGATCCTGAAACAATGCCAATTGAGGCCAGGATTGCCTCTAAACAACCCAGAAATATCGTTTTTACTATATTTAATACGCAAAAATATCATGGCAATAATTTCAACTTATGTGTAACCCAAAAATATCACTTTCTGCAATATTCTGACCCAGAAGTATCGGACTTACCTCCCCATATGTGCAAGTGCTGAGTTCCCCCTGGGGGAGCGGTGTCGCCCCAAATGACCACCCATATGGGTAGGCTCTATGCCCAGAATTCTCTAAACAAAGAGTCATTTTTGGCAAATTTTCCTTAAACATGGCTGAAATGGGTTCAAATGGTTGAAAATGGGTAGCTTTCCGCCAAAATTTGTCATAAAAGTGGGTACAAAAAGCAAATTTGGCAATGAGAAGAGGGTAGCTGTCTGAAAACAAGGCAGCAGACCCCCATCCATCTCCAGGTCATGTACCCCCCCCCCCCCCAGGGGTAAAAAACCACCATCCTACCATTAATATTCACCAATCAATATTTTACAAAGAGTCTTAATTGCAAACATACCCTTTTTAGTGATGCTGATGAAGATCTTTCTCTCTTCTTGTACAAAAACCCTTGTTTTAAAACAATCTCTGGACTTGGAGTCATTCTGTGTCTTGGAAATGAATCTTCTCCTGCTGGCCAAGCATTTGATGTCAATGTGCAAGGTGCTGATGAGCTGCTATTTCCCAAAGGCCATCGATCTGAAACACAAATACGAAAGCTTACAATAACAGAAAATTTCAAACTGCAAGCAATGAAAATTTCTTAAAAAGAGAGATATGCAATACTGTTTTTTGCTTTTGTTTTTATACATTCCTACCTAGCATCCAAAGGTAGCTTTAGGACACTGAGAAGCTGAGCTTATGTACGGTTTTTTTAGCTTTATGTATTGTAGAGTAATTTTGTAAGTAGAGTAATTAGTAGAGTAACTTTGTAAGTAGTGCAACTAGTTTTTTTTTCATCGTGTGTAGCTTAGTTGTATCTAGTTTAATGTTGTGTGTCTTTATGTTTTGGCCATGGGGTAGTCATTGTCTTATGCTCCCCTTGGTGTCGTCCCTGTGGTGGTGTATAGTGATTTGATAAGTACAGTAGAAAGTAAGATTATATTGTAATTATTTGAAATGAGAAGAAAAAAAAGCTTAGCTTATCGAAGCAGCGTCCTGGTCCTTCCTCTCAATGTGACCACACCTTGTGATTCCTTTAGCCTGGAATTACAGAGAGTTAGGACTCTCCTCACACTTTGTAGTAAGTTCAGCAGGGCAAGGACTTGAACCACCAGCCTTCAGATTGGTGGTCAAGCGTACTACCACTGAGCCATCCCCACCAATGCAATACTGTTGAAGCCAGTCCAAGTAGGATGAACACTGGCCCAGGTATAAAGGACCAGAAAAATTTTGTTATGCAAAGACTTTGTTAAACTCAGAAGATTCCTAGAGAATTTGTTATTGCAGGGACAACAAGCATAGGTTCCAAATCTTTAAAACGTTGAGTGTAAAATTCAATTTTCTTTGAACCAATTGACTTCAAAGATACTTTTGCTATTTAGCTATAATGATCCTGCCATTGGACTTTTCTGAAATCTTCAATATTTTTTCAGAATCTGAGTGTTTTTCTTCATTTTCGAGAGTTCAAGAAAATCGAAATTTCTACACTGTTTGATTTAAAATGAAATAATTTCCAAGAAAGGCTCAGTATATGAATGTCTACACCATAGTATTAAGCAAAATTCGGTCACTTTTGTGGTTTTATGATTTAGAAATTTGATGACGTCACATCCTCAAATGAGTTCAACTATTTGTAACCTCACAGAAACTATTTCTTACCTCATGTGAAGCTATTTATTCTGGCAAAATAGTAAGGCAAAATGGCCGACCGTTGGTTTCAGTCATCAGGCAAATTTGGTCTCCTGAAGGTAGCTCCATTATTCTTTAATGGATTTTTACGGGGATGGCAGCAAACTTTATTTGAAAATCTGAAGAGCTACATCATATAAAAGTTTGGTGAGAATCTTTTGCTGTTTTGTCGCAATCTTTAGGCGAACGGGGCACAATTCTTTTGGGACACCCTGTACAAAAATATGGTCCCCTTAGAGGTGGTTGCAAAAGAAAAATAATAATGTGATTCTGGATGAAGCACAATTTAGTAAGGCCGAATCATAAATGTGAGAGAGGATGCGTGGTTTTAGTAGAACACATATATGTTGTTTTCTTCTCTCTGCATATTTTGGAAAAAACTGTCCTAAGAAGACCTAATCAAGTTGGCAATCCCCTTGTCATGATACTCAAACGGTGTGGCCTATTTGGGATCAAGCCCTGTCTGCCTAACCAATTCGGCACTAATTCCCAAATCTCTGGCAACACAATTGAAATGTTTCATATCCTATACAAACATTGTCCATTGAAACATTGACCATTCAAATGATTTTGCAGATTTTGCTTTGGTACAGCACGCAAAAATTCCCATCGTTTTCAATAACCATGCGGGAGAAAGCAATTTCCTACAGCCAGTTAAGGTTTTTCTGGATGCCGGATTGAACTATGTAAAAAGCGTGTTGCACTGATGTAGGGTTTTCTGCACTTTGTGATTTTGTCATATCTGGTTGCCACTCTCTTCCTTCCTGAAACGAAATGCACTACCTAGGCACAAAAAGCAACTGAACAACTCAATGATGGGGTTGACCTGGATGATATCTACTAATGGATGATATCTACTCTGGTATCTACCAACCAGTCTTTATTCAAATTCTTGATACAAGCCGTTTGGTCAAGAGTCTGCTTAATGAGAGTTACTCAGTGATTCAATTTTGCTTTCTAGATGAAAATTATTTTAAGAGCAGGTCCTGCTGTGCTTCACGATAACATAAATTCAGCTTCTTTTCAAAAAATTTACTGCAGCCTTAAAATCTCTGAACATCTTGCAAAAATTTCCTGGGAATGCTGTTCCCCTGTTCCCACACTTTGTCCGCCTCTGACAGATAGTTTCCCAACGTTTCTCATTTGGGTAACGTTTCCCAATTGGGCAACATTCCCCATTTGGGAAAGTGTACCACGGTGCAAAATCATTTGACTAGTCTATCATTTGAATGGACAATGTTTCCAAAATGGGTAACATTTCCTAAACCGGCAGTGCTCAACAAGATTCTGTGTGTGCAGCAGCAGAACAACAAGGCAGTGATGTGTGGGTGTGCAGAGTCTGTGATTCCTTTATTCTTAAAGCAGACAACAAAGAATGTTGTTTAAAAAACGGTGTGCACATCAAAACTTCGTTCAAGATCTTTGTCTGTTTGGCCATGCTCTGCAGTCTGGGTTAGAGTACTTCCTCCAAATGCACCATTTCAATATCTTAACTTAAATGATGGATTCCATATCTGTCTGTCTAATTTCTCGTGGTAAAGGATGAAGATTGCATCTCCACTTACTCTTTCACGATATTGTATTTCAATCCATTTTTACATGTGATCAATTTCCCAGCACTTCTCCAGCTGGGCCTAAACAACAGAGCACTAAAAGTCAACAAGACCCTGAGGCTCGAGCGATGAATATCTTATCAATTTACCCCTATTTATCTTTGCTCAACAGAAGAAGCCATTCATAAATATAACTGGCATTGTAAATTAATACCTGTATGGGTACTTTCGTTCTTCAAGCAGCGCCTTTCATTACTTGGAGTTAGAGCGACAACTTACTTCTTCAATTGACTGTGCCAGCCAAAATCGAATAACAGATTCCTGCGCAGTTTCAAGGTGAAAAGGCCCATCGATCTATCGATCGCGATCTTTCCGATCTTTACTAAAACTCGGAACAGGAAGGTCTGATGGAATATGAAGATGGGACATAGGCAGCCCGGAGGAAATATTCGAATTTCAAACAATCAAATACATTCGATTTGTCATTTCTATAATATCGATCAATCTAAGCAAGCAGCACCTCTATGGCAACTGGTTTAGGTTTGTTAGTTGTACTTGTCGGTTTGAAAGGAGTCTAAAATGACTGTATTTCTAAATAGTTTCTACAGAGTCCAGAATATGCCCAGCCTTCTTCCGAGAAAGACCTGTTTTGATGAAGCTATGTACATAGATACTAGCCTTTGTTCCAGACACCATTACGTAATGGGGTCTGGAACACAGGCTACTCATGTTGGACGACAAAAATGATGATGTCACTGCAAAAATCTACCACCGAAGCCCTCTATACCCTGACCATTTATGCCAGAATGGAAAGCCAACATGCGCAGGTTGGCAAATTGGGCCCCTTGAAAGAGACGAACGAGAATGAACCCATCTCAAATCTAAGAGTTGGATTTTCTAACAGAAAAGCTTGGATTTTCTGATAAACATGTTTCTCCTCCACCCTCCTGGTGAAAACTTTTCTCCAGAAAAACCAGGAGTGTTTGCCTAGAGCGAGCTAGGACTTTATCTGGCAAACTTATTCAAAATTCGATAAATAAAGCTCACTCGTTCGTCATACGTTAATCTATTTCGCACTTAGAGGCAATGCATTTCCTTTTCCTTAGTGGTTCGTTCCACAGTTCGGTTTTGCGTCATGTTCCATTTTGCGCTCCGTGTTTTACGTGGAGCCAATTAGATCAAGTGAACTAAGAACAATACTAGAACGATGCTAAAACGATACTAGTAGAACAATGCCGATGCGTTGTGGTAGTGCCGCTCAAGATAAACAGTGGGTTGGCTCTGGCACCCAGGGTAGATAAACAGGGATTGTCAATTCATGTTTACTATGTATGAAACCCATGAAATCCAATCCAACATGTTTACATTGAAGCCGATGCCCTCTCGAAACCGGAACTTGTGACTTAAGATCAAAACTAAAACTTGGTATTTGGGGACGAGGTTGTATGTATGTATGTATGTATGTATGAATAAATGAATGAATAAATGAATGAACGAATGAATGAACGAACGAACGAACGAATGAATGAATGAATGAATAAATAAATGAATGAAGGCGAAGAATTGAAAGACACTTACTACAGTTACTGGTGTACTTTCTTGGCCTATTAGCAATCCCATTGTACATTTTTCTGTAATAAACTTGGATTCATAAAATGCGTCAATTTTTGAAGCCAGAAGTCTCTAATTGCTCAGTTTTTTGGTCTAATTTTGACAGAAAAAGCATCAACATGAGGGAACAAGTTGAAAGAACATGCTGGTTCTGGCACCCAGGTTATAAATCTGATAGGTACCAAGCATACATATAATCAAACTTTGGAAAGAGTGCAATAAAATGGTCCTTCCAAAATTTAAACCCCCTTTGCAACAAGATTT
The DNA here is from genome assembly GCA_004194395.1 of Aurelia aurita complex sp. Pacific. NCBI lineage: Eukaryota > Metazoa > Cnidaria > Scyphozoa > Semaeostomeae > Ulmaridae > Aurelia > Aurelia aurita complex sp. Pacific. The sequence continues at coordinate 45,380 of REGL01000616.1, read as the reverse complement.
GAATTTGGTTTTTCTACGTTCTTTTCATTTTGAGTTGCTTTAGATTCTTAAACTCTCGACCATCATGTAAATGAATTTTTAACAGGAAGCTTCTTTCTTGCAATATGGTTTCTTAGATAACAGTCAGTTAGACAAAGTTATTTATTGCCCCTGCAAACTCTTACTGATATCATTTCAATAGCAACCACCAGGTAGGAATACAGTGAAGATATGTTATGGATTTCCTTGCCTGACAAAACAAAACGTTTTTCTTAAATGATTGGTCCTGGTACCGAAATTTCTTAATCTAAGAAATGATAGATAAGTGAATTTGAAACATGGTATTATTGCAAAAATGTTCAAAGTTAGCTGCACTAAAAGTGGAATTACCTCGAGTCTATTTCGTTTCAGACAGTTTTATTACGCCTGACGAAATAGACTTGGGACAAGTCTACATGAATAGCAGAGTTACGAACATAAGCGTACGAGCCAGGGGATTTGGCACCCCCCACCCGCACCTTAAAATTGGGGAAATCATAAAAAATCAGCCTTTTTCCGGCAAAAATTTGCCCTCAGTCGCAGTCGTTAAAAATGTTGGTCAACAATAGAATTTTTATCGGGCAGCCCCCTAGATTTGATCTTCCCTGTCACGATAAAGTAGCCTGGGTGAAGGACAGGACAGGACGCAGGACGCAGGCTCCTGGGTGAACGCAGGCTTCGATAAAGGAGATAGTCGATACACGTTTTTTTTTATAAGAAACTGGTTTATAAGAAACTAGTACTACGATGACCAAAAATTTAAGAAACTCTAGTACTTTTTTTTTTTTTTTTTTTTTTTTTTCTTATTTTATGTCTCTCTAACAAAGGTACGTTCGTCTTTTCTTGACTTTTGACTGCAAAATTGGTAAATTTTCCCCTTGATGTGCATGGCTTCTTCTTGATGACAATGGCAATGCAAAATGGAAGGCCTTTCTCGAGAAGAAGGCTCAACTTCGAACAATACCGCAATTTTAGGTCCAAAAAAATAAGAAACTAATTAAGAAACTTTTACTACTAAAACACCGAAATTTTCATGCGAAATTAAGAAGCTTTTAGTACTAAGTGCTGATCCAAGTTTCTAATAAAATAAACGTGTAATCTGAATTGATAGAGTAAAAGAAAAATTAATCTGGTACCCAGGGTAAAGAAAACCCAAAATCAAAAAATCTATCGGCTCAACGAGAATCAATACTCTTTGGACATCATATTACAAGAAATTCAAACCAAAATTTGGTCTTCAACATCATGGAAAGATTTATAGATTGGAAAAGACCTCGGAGAATGTGGATGGAAAACAGCAAAGAGTGGACTCACTAAGGGACAGTGCAAAGTTTATTTTATAACATGGCCGGTGCAAAACGTAACGGGGCAACTACTTTTTTGCGCTTCTACAGAACTGGGTCAACACTTTTTACAAAGCAATATGAACGGGGCAGTAACTTTTCATAAACTCAAGAATTCAAGATGAAGTTTGAAATATAAAATGGCTCTCATTTTGAGGACAAAATCATGAATCATGCGAGTTGAGAAATGCTTGGAAGGATGTGTATGGAAATGACGCAAAATGTCCTTGTCAGTCGTTTGGAAGAATGATTCATCAGTATTTCGCTTCATCTTCAAAGTCGATTTTTTCGTTGACAAAGATTCTTAGGGGCAAGAATTGATTTTGTTATGGTCTTTGGCTAATTCATCGGTGGTATTTTACAACATCTGTTGTTCATGAATATTGGAGAAACATTTTTTAAAGGAAAGGGTGACGGGGCAGTTGTTTTTCTTTTTGCAATAATTCCATACAGGGCGAGCAGATTTTTTTGCAAGAATGTTTGTTCTCCACCGGCGATGTAATATAATAAATTTTGCACTGCTGTCCCTAACACCAAGGAATATGGAAAACTGAAAAAGAAAGCACAGAGCAAAAAGATTAATGACAGCAGAGTTTCTTATACAAAAGAGATCTGTAAACTTACCTCTCAAAAAACAGTACCGATCTTTAGTTCATCACCAAGAGGCCATGAGTTATGGCTAAATTGAACTTTCATATCGTTCATATACAGTCTTTTTTAACTATACCACGTAATTGTGGTTGTGTTGCTATCGTGGTAAAAGTAAGAGGAAAGCAAGTTCAAACAGATCTGATAACCACTAAAATTTGAAAACATTAGCACAAACGTTGATAAGAATCATTTACAAACACACAAATATTACATAACGATATAGGTCAGTGGAATAGTACAGCAGACCATTTCGAAGTTGTTGTGGCGCATTATTGGTGTAATTCTCTGACTTTGCAGCCAGAACAGCCAAGGCGGACAGGGTTCGATCTCAGGTAGAGCCCCACCACTGAAGCGTCATGACAAGGGGTCGCAGAGTTGATTAGGTCTTCTCTTCTGCGAGTGTGATCCCAGCGCTTTGTGATAAAAGCCGCAACTTAACCTTCACCATATTAAATCCTCGATTCAGTCCCCTACCTTCAAATATGCCACCAATGTTAAATGTGTTACTTGTGTCACCTCCCGACCTCCTCTTCAAAACTGAAAGTTTCTTGACAGGTCATTCCCCACAAAGCTGAAAGGTTTTTTCGAACATTTATATGGATGATTTATCTCAGAAGGTTTCCTTTAGGATCTGAACATCTGTGAGATTTTCAAGCTTTTTAAACATTTTTGGGATCAGTGGAAATACTGAATTTGTTATCTTTCTCAACCTTTCTGCTGGTCTTAATCATGAGTTTCGTCACCCTCCTTCTTAATCAAATTCGTCGTCAAGCGGCGCTTCCTAAACGATGAAAACCAACATCAGCTATGCCATACTACGATGCCGTTAAGCTGCAGCACAAGATGTTTAATTGCTCAACAGATCGAAACAATACTTTTAAGATGGCTCAGTTATCTCCCACAATGAATATTAAACATTCTATCATGTTTTGTGAAACTCTAGAACATTTGACGTAAACAAGAGATGCATGCATACGCCATAGACGCAAATGACAGCGTGGCACCTAGGAGGCCTTAGTCCTTCATCATATATGCAACAAGTCCAAGTGATTAAACATGTCAATGATTGATTCAACTGGCTTTCTTTACCCAACTGCAAACATATGCACGATTTTTTCTACCCAACCCAACCAATTGTATGATGGAAAAACTTTACGCAAACTGCAGCTGTAGCAATTTGATTAAAATATAATGGTTTATTGAGCATGGTACAAACGTTCCATTCCAATCAAAATGATGATGACGATGATGATGATGATGATGATGATGACGATGATAACCATGATGACGATCATCATCAGCATGACTTGTGATTAGGCAAAATATTTTTGCATCTTTGTTGTGCCGAAAATTTATGACGTCTAACTTGAGATAGACTTAAAGTTTGTTTGTTTGTTTGTCTTTTTTATCTTATTTTCTATATTAAGGCTGCGGATTTGCCATAGATTTTTGCTCTCCGTGACATTCGTCCTTGTAGTACAGTAAAGTAGTTTGTAAGTAGCGTTAGATAAGTACCTTGTATTGTAAAATGTTGATTGAATATAAAAAAAATTGTTTAGAGCTCATTAAGAGCGTNGATGATGATGATGATGATGATGATGGCGATGATGACGATGATGACGATGATGACGATGATGACCATGATGACGATCATCATCAGCATGACTTGTGATTAGGCAAAATATTTTTGCATCTTTGTTGTGCCGAAAATTTATGACGTCTAACTTGAGATAGACTTAAAGTTTGTTTGTTTGTTTGTCTTTTTTATCTTATTTTCTATATTAAGGCTGCGGATTTGCCATAGATTTTTGCTCTCCGTGACATTCGTCCTTGTAGTACAGTAAAGTAGTTTGTAAGTAGCGTTAGATAAGTACCTTGTATTGTAAAATGTTGATTGAATATAAAAAAAATTGTTTAGAGCTCATTAAGAGCGTAAGTAGTTACACCTTACCCAACATTTTGCTGCAAAGAAACTTTTTTTACCTAACCTTTCCAGTGCAGGAATCTTCTTTACCCAACTAATTCCTCTTCGGTACCAACCACTGGCTGGATAATGAACGGTCTCTAAGCCATGTTACAGCAGAAAGTTTCGAACCTTCCTGTCTATATCCTCAGCAAAGAGGCTCAATAAAATCTTAGCTGTTCGGTATAGCCCAGCGGTATTGAAGTATTTATTCTAATCACAATCAGACTTGCTCTCTGTCTCATTTTCGCTCACGGAGCTGTCGCAAACGAGTCTGAAGCCCTGGCCAAACCATTGATCATTTGACCCAACAATTCAACAATTCAAGACGATCCATTGTCTCGATCTAACATCGATCCAACGATTGTTGGCTGTTGATTCTGGCTCGTTTGGCAACTTTGTTGGCACGCCTAAAATTTGTTGTCAGGCCCGCGAGTGTTGACTGGCCCGGCCAAACGATCTAACATCATCCAACGACACCTCCTAGCAATAGGAATTGCCATCAGCAGGGGCTTCTAATATTTTTAATTGATATCAAATTCCAATCCCAACAAATGTTGAATCTGCCAACAAACGTTGGACCAACAAAATGAATGACCATGACCAAACGTCCCAACACTGACATCCAACAATTTTTTTATATATACACAATCTAAAAATGTACAATTTAACAAAGACATAGTTACAAAAGACGATACCGTTGGGGGCATGATAGGCACAGCCAACAATTGCTGAGCGAATGTTGACTGAAGGGTTAGATTGTTTGACAAAGTCTGAAGAGTACAAGGCAAGGTCAGTTAAAACGGAGTAACAAACAGTCTGAGAAAAGGTGAAGAAGCTACTAAACCGTGAGTCATCATAAAGGTCCATTATTATATGAGAAATTTCTTAAAACGGGATGTAATGTAGTCTGATGCAAGATCGATTTTTCGTGAAGACGAAGACGTGCTCTCAATTCACACATACGATAAGTTCATTCTAACCCCATTCTAACTGCGCTGCTGGCGAGAAAGAATTACGCAATGCTACATCAAGACGAATCACAGATTAGAATCCTACAGCAGAAGATCGAGAAGTCGAACTCAATGCTTACCGCTTTCACTGCCCAAAAAGGATCTTATGAACCAGTTCCATAGACATACTTTCTTGAAAAAATACTACACGTATTTTTTTATAAGAAACTGCTTATAAGAAACTCAACTCTCAGATCGCCGAAAATTAAGAAACTCTAGTACTGGCAAAATATAAGTTAAGAAACTATTTATCTTTCATAAAGGAAATCCTTGACATATTTTTACTTTATTTTCACTTATTTCCTACATCATATTACTTGTAAGGTACTTGATTAATGTCTAGACATTGCATTGGAAAGGCTTAAAAACCTTGTTTTGCAATTTTCACGAAGGGAACAGGTAGTATGAACATGAAGATTGGTATGGAACCCCTAAGAAACTCGTAAGAAACTCCGAGTACTTAAAATCTGATAATTTTAAGAAACTTTCAGTACTGGGCCAAATTCTTAGTTTCTTATAAAAAAAGTACGTGCAGTGGTGCTATTGAGTAATAAATGCGCAATGCTACATCAAAATGGATCATAGATTAGAATCCCACAACAAAGTCATCAAGACATAGAATTCCAAGCTTACCACTGTTGAAGCTGAATATAGCGTTAGCAGCTATTTTCATTCATTTCAAATTTTCTTATAAAAATTTCCATTTCACCTCCAATGTTAGCTATAAAGAACTGCGCAATGCTAAAGCAAAAATATCAACAAGTACAGCTCCATGGTTACCATTTTAACAACTAAAAGAGCGTTAGAAGCTAACTTTGCACTTTCCAGACTTTCTTATAGCATCATCAATATTTGCTTTACTTGCAGTGGTACACTCTTTTTTTATAAGAATACTATAAATTTTGTCCAGCCTCAATATTCTTAAGAAATTTTCGTTTTGAGCCTGAACATATTCTTAAAGTATTCTAATTTTTTTTCGAAGCTGATATGGTTTCAGGGGAACATAGGTAGTTAAAAGAAATGTCATGTCTTTTTTTTTTTTTTTTTTTTTTTTTGAAGCTGATATGGTTTCAGGGGAACATAGGTAGTTAAAAGAAATGTCATGTCATTACGAGGAAATGGTCAAACGTTCTTAGCTATCATAAAGTTTTAAACATGCTTTTTGAAAAAACGAGATACGTCAGTCATGCGATTCTCTGTTATGAACATTGCTAAACAGGCAACTGCCGAAAAATGAAACACAAATATGGCGAGCTGAGCCTGAGCAATATTCTTGTGATATTCTTAAAATTTGCATGATTCTGAGCCTGAATATTCTTATAAACAATATTCTTATAAAAAATAAAGAGTGTATCTATAAAAACAATTGCGCAATGCTGTAGCAAAAATATCCGAAAGTTAAAAACTCCTCGCTCATACCATTTTTGATAGCTAAATAGAGCGTTAGAAGTTATTTTCATAGATGCCATCTTGTAGAAATATTTTTTTCTGCCTTCAGGGGTATCTATAGACAATTGCGCAATGTTATAGCAAAAATATCCAGAAGTTAAAAACTCCTCGCTTTTACCATTTTTGATAGCTAAATAAAGCATTAGAAGTTATTTTCATAGATGCCATCTTGTAGAAATATTTATTCTACCTGCAGTGTTAGCTATAGATGATTGCGCAATGCTGTAGCAAAAATATCGACAAGTATAACTCTAAGCTTACCATTTTGTATATCTGAAAAGACACTGACTTCACTGCTCCTTCTTGTAGAAATACTCCACAATGAAACGGCGCTGAATAATTTTCGCAGGGACATGATGCTGTATTGTCAGACCTCTTTTGTGAGTTTGATGAAAAAAACTTCAGGTACTGAAGATAATTTCGGAGCTTGCAGGTTTTTGGCCGTGATAATCCATATGCAGGGGGGTAAGTAACATTGTCAGCTGTTCAACTTGCTAGCTAGAAGGAGGATTAATCAGCGATGGAAAACTAGAGGATAGCTGCTCTCGATTTCAAAATAGGATAGGGTTCTGAAGTAAATGGGGTGGGTGAAACGTTTCCTGCGATGAGGCAAAACAGGTGTCCTCAAACTATTGGACTCTACCTTGCTACCTGCCACCTGGGATTTCTCTATTTCTAGCTTCGTAAAAGAAGAAATCTGCAAAACCAGTTTTCTGGTTGGTGAATACCGTGTAAGATCTCTATTACCACTGGAATTTGATATAAGTGGGGGGGGGGGCTTAATAGAGAGTGGGCTTACTTAGAATTTTGTCTCAGGTGGGAGGGGCTCATTAGAGAGGGGCCTTATCAGAGAGGGACCTGGTGGAGCTTTTATGATAAGTTAGCACTAGACTACATGCAAGATCTACATGTCAGGAATTCAGAATTGTCCTCGTGTTATGTGCAATACACATTGTGACCTGAGAGTTCCATATCTGACAACTATTTAGTGCACATAATTGCTTCGTTTATAGAAGAGTGGAACGGTTTAGATACTGAATTTAAGCAAATATCAGCTTCGGTCGCAAACTCAAAATGGAGCTACTAACATCTCAAAGCATAGCATTTTCTTTGTAATTTTTTATACTACCGAACTTTCTCTCTGTTATAAAGGAGAAATCATTTAATTTTCATGTATACTTTGATTAAATAAGTTTGAAATTAGTTTCCTTTTCACATGGCCGAGTGTAAAACAGCAACATGTCACTGATGTATAAACAAATAAAAATGACATGAATTAAATGAAATATTCGATATTTAAGTCAAAGATACTACCAAGTTTCGAGTTATGTCCTTCTTGCTTCTCTTCCACACTTTCACTGCAGGCTTCTCTGGGCTTCTCTCCAAGGGCAGCAAGGGCTGATAACTTAATCTTAAAATATACCAAAACCGTGGAACGAGCAACTCAACTCAGATAAGTTACTTTGATTAAGATAAGAGTATCCCCAGAACATAGAACCAGGAAACATATGAATACACAATACAGAACAAATTTACGTACTTTCTCGAACGTCAGTAGCTGCTCATTTTCATCATGAACTTTGCTAATGACAAGAGACACACAGATGGATACCGGAATATGCAGACTTAAAGGATACGCTTCTGCTATTATTAGTAAAACCATATCTCGAAATGTGTTCTTGAAGATTAGATGTAGTCCAGAGTTAAATAACAATTATCTTTTGTCGACTAAGATCATGGGTAGCTAGACACTGCTGGAGTGCTTCTATGGGGGAGCGCTGCAACTATTATGTACCTGCGGAGGAATAATTTCTATAATTTCTATCGCTCTGTGGAGTAGGTAACGATGGACACACTTTCAATCTCTTATGCTAGCTCCACCATAGCAGTAAATAATGTTTTCCTCCGCAAAAGAACAAAGCTGTGGGAATCAAGCTCAACTGCGACGTCTAACTACCATTGGTTCATCTGCTGCAGTGTGAATTCATATTTTCACTTAGGCCAAATTTCACTTGGTCTGAAATCGCAGCATGCCTTCTGCGGAGGAGATAACGACGTTAGCTCCTCCATAGTAGTAAATAATGTTTTCCTCCGTAAAAGAACATAGCTGTTGGAATCAAGCTCAACTGCGGCGTCTAACTACCAACAAAGGCCCTGGGGACGAGGTTCTTACTACCCATTTAATTCTATTTCCCAATTGTTCTATGTCACATAGGAGTGAGTTGTATGTCGAATTCCCAAGCGTCACCATGTTGAATTTTCACAAGAAAAATTTGGAAGTTATATCTCCTCGCATCACTGATGCGGCATCAGCATGGAGAAAGATGAAAGAGAAGGAGAAATTTGCTCATTTTATAGGGACCAGACAAATTAGCTATCGCAAGAATGAAATTAGTGATGATAATAATAATAATACATCAATATTTAAACAGGTTTGCTTGGTCAGCTAAGAACAGCTAGCTACTATAAATCGTCATAAATCAAGGACCTGTGTCCAACGGATTTGGAGCCAGAGATGAAGAATTGCGAACAGAAAAAGAACGATGTGAGCAACTGAAGTGAATTTTCTCCTTTTTGCTTCAAAATGTTAGGTATTGTAATTCAATTGAATCAGTAAATATTTTATGATTGTACTTATGATAAGTACGTTTCGGCAAACTCTGATTCATTGGGACAGGCGGCTTGCCTTATTATTCAACATGAGCCAAAGATTTTCTCAATATGGCAATTCTCTTTGATCTGACCGGCAGAATCAAAGGCGCTGTTAAAAGATTATAACTTTTGCTGAAAAATGTACATATCCCCCGGTCACTTGCCTCTGTGAGTTTCACCTGCCTCGACTATTTATCTCAGCTGTAAATCGCTCAACTTAAACAATTTGTATAAGACGATGATTTTCTTTGCAAACTTTAATTGGTCCTGCCTGTCTTTTCTCGCTATTGATGTGACCATGTGCGATTAAGCGTTCGATTTCGAGGAGCGCAGAAACCGCGAAAACAATACGTTAGATAATTCGTGTTGATGTGTCGGACCGGTTTCACTTGCAATTGTTATCTGTTAACTGTTGTCTGTGGAGATATCAATTTTTTGGAATTGTTCATCAAATTAGATGACTTTTACGCGCAATGATCCGAGCCTGCAGCTCTTGAAGGGAAGAAATGACGAGATGTGGTCACAGAAAAACCAGGAAATAATTGTTGCTAAGAACAAAAGTTGTCTTTCTCTGTTCCCTGTGCTTGCTCTTTGTCATTTTGTGTGTTCTATCATACAAAAAATGACAAAGAGCAAGCACAGAGAACAAAGGAAGACAATTTTTACTTCAGAAACAATTGTTTCCTGGGTTCCTTCCCGGGGGGGGGGGGGTACTTCACATATTTTGGGTACGGGGACGTGCCATCGGGAAGGGTATCGATTTTCGCAAGTTTGGTATAAGGAACGGTATCGATTTTCGCGATTTTGGTATAATGAACGGTATCGATTTTCACGATTTTGGTTAAAGTATAAGATCGGATATACATTTTCGAAAAATTGGTATAAGGTCGGGTGTACTTTTTCGGAAAATTGGTATAAAGTCGGGTATGCTTTTTCGGAAAATTGGTTTTAGGAACGGGTATGTTTTTGAGGCTTCGATGGCACGTCCCCGACCAAAACCTGTTCAAGTAACCCCCCCCCCGGGGGTTCCTTGTGGTATGGTCACATCAAGATGAAAGAGCAAGACGCTGCTTCTCAGAGTCCTGTCCTAAAACTACTCCTTCCATATGATGCTACCATCGCATGCTAAGTAGAAAAATAGAAGAACTTACAGTTGCAAATGACTGAAATTTATACAACAAAATTCAGTTTGAATGTTGAATCCAACATTCATGAAGATGAAGCATATTTTCATGCAGCGAAACATTAGCTTCCATCTAAGGCATGGCGATGACGCTCAACTGCCAAAGGTAAGAACTGCGTTGGAGTTGAGCACATTACTTACCTTGAAATAAACCGTGGCAGCTTTTACCGCAAGAAATAAAACAATCAAACACAGCCTTCCTATTCTCAAAAAATAAATAAGATATTGCAATGGTGAAGGTGATATATGCAACTGGTAGGCTCTGCAAATTATATCTCCCGAAAGCTGCGTTTCTAACATGATGGATTTTTAACTTATTTGTCCTGTGATATATATTGACATACTAATAGTTATATTTGATCAGATTGTAAATTATATATATATTGTAAATAGTAGGCGTTAATTAGCTCCAATTTAGCTATTCATTTTTAGCCTACTTTAAATATATCTGTATGATGATGATAATGATGAAATATATCGCCATAAAACCAGTGACGCACTGAAGTTGAGGGCACTGCAGTTGAGTTCAAGTACTAATTGCCCCCAACCAAAAAGGGCCCCCAAAAGAATTCATTTATTGGTGACTAGTTAAGTCACTTTTACATGCAAGAAATATATCCAAAATTCATCTGGCCACCCATGCAAACATTTCCCAACATACGCATGCATTTTAAAACTCGGCATCATCCAACAACATAAGACACGGTGGCCCAACCAAATGAATCAAAAACGATTTATTAAAGGGAATATAGAAAGTTATTTACCTGCATTTTGCAAATTTGCCAAAGCAAGAAGAGATTTCAGATGCACACAAGGGGCAGGCATAACACCTCTTTGTGTCGGTTTTCCCGCGAAGGTCTCTTCTAGATTTAATGATTCACAAGTGAAAGCAGTCTTCAAAAGCAGAATGAAATCGGCTCCTCGGCTCAGTCTCGTGTCTTGTTTCCACGAAAAGTCTGAAAAGATTCAGTAAGAGCAAATCTAGCTGTTTTCGAACGAAAGTAGTCTTGACAAGGAGAACGAGTTTAGGTTTTCTGTTCTCCTGAAACTATCAGCAAGCAGTCCTGTTTCAAAGCAGAAACGTCAGTTTACCAACGAAAGCAATATCTTCTTGAAATAAGAACGAGCTTAGTTTATTTGCTCAGCTTCTAGTCTTGTTTTCAGAGAAAATGTTCACAAGCCTTCTTCCAAAACAGTAAATTATCGTCTACCAAAGAAGCAGTCTTCAAAAGAAGAATCTACTCTTTTCTTTGCTCAACTTGGTGTCTTCTTTCCAAAAAACGAGTTCACAAGCTAGAGCACAAGCCTTCTTCTTCAAGCGACAAACGTGTTTATTCACCAATAACAAAAAAATGTCTTCAAAGAAATAGTTTTTCTTCTTCTTTTAGGATGTATTGCGACAATTATTCCAACTGTAATGAGTCAAGAAACTCATCTTTATAGCTGTTCGTTAGCACTGCTAAATTTAGCACATGAGTATCAGCAGACAACAGAATCCAATATTTTCTTCTCCAATAAAATGTTCACAAATGTTCACAATTTGTGAACATTTTATTCACAAATGTTCACAAGCCTTCTTCTTTTCTTCTCCAATAGGAACTCTTTCTTGCTGAAAGCATCTTCCAATCAAAATCAGCTATTTGTTGTTGACAGTGATTTCACGACAGAATGATCAGGGAAATTTACTGGAATCGTTATCAGTTCCGCATCGAACATGTGACGTTTCAATATCTTACACTGTAACTGTTGACGACGAGAAAAGCTTCAGGCTACACGTGGTAGCCAAGATTCTTTCGAAAAAAACCGCAAGCACGAAACCGTAGAATTGTTAAAGAGATATTGTCGCTCTTGTTGAGGCCACCGGGGACTGCCCCTTTTTGTAAAGAGTTTCATTAGGCTAAAGTTCAAAGCAGATCAACAGCCAGGAAACCGATTGCCATGGGCGAGAATCTCTTTGTTTCTTTGCTAATACCTTTTGGATTGTGGTTCGATCCCCCGCCCACATTCTTTCCACAAACTATACATGCTTTCTGCGCATGATCACAGGTTTCCTTTTGCTTTCAATCAACTTTGATGGTTCGTATCCCCAACCATCGGGGTCCTTTGCAGAAACACCAAAATTTCAGACCGTTTGAAAATTATGTTGGGCATAAGAGGAGACCATGGATCCATAGCATAGCTTCCAAATCTTTAACTCTGCGTAAAAAGGTAGGTGTAAAATTCTGTGATCTATTCCTTCGGACTAAGTGGCTTGAAACAAACTTTAGTCATTTATCCTTAATTCTACCGTTGGACATTTCAAAAGTTTTGAATATTTTCAAAATTTTGGCATATCTTACATTTCAACTCATTTGAGGGTGTGACGTCATCAAATTTCTAAATCATAAACCAGAAAAGTGACAGACTTTTGCTTGATACCATATTGTAGACATCCATAAGCTATGAATTTCTTCGAAATTATACCATGTTGCTTCTGACAATTTAGAAATTACGATGGTTTTAAGTTTTTTTGAAAATTTTTCTTGAATTCTTGAAAAAGTAAGAAAACACTCTAATTCTGAAAATAGCGAAGATTTCAGAAAAGTCCAACGGTAGAATTATAGAGAAAGAGCTTAAGTTTCTTTGAAGTCATTCAGTTCAAAGAAATAGGTCACTGAATTTTACACCAGCCTTTTTAAAGATTTGGAACCTATGCTAAGCGGAAACCAAGGATCCACACTGAAGTAGTTGATCTGATAGGAAAGTTCTGCTGTCAGGTCAACTTTATGGTTCAACTTCTACTGCACTGCGGATCTATTGTTTCCATGTAAGCCAAATTAGATTTTCAGACAGCCTACATAGAGAAAACTGTAAAACGAAAACGAGGCTCAGTTTAGCCAATCTGCTTGCAGACTTGCAACGGCAAAACGCAGACGCCATTTTGCGTAAGGGCGAGAAGGGAGCAACCTGGTTCCTAGGGCCAGCTTCCTTCATAGGAAGACGATGGTGGGCCTGGGAGCGAGGTTGGGAAGGAAGAGTATTTCCGGTCAACCTCGTTTTGCATTTTTTCTCTATCTTCAGACAGCCTGAAATTGTAGCATGCCCGCAAAGAACCCTGGGTGACAATGGCTCTGTAGGAGGGGTACTTCGGGGGGGTCCAAATACCGCAATACCGCACGAAAAAAACACAAAATACCGCAATACCGAACCAAAAAATAGCAAAATACCGCAAACGCTAGAAAACTAAAAACAATGCTGTTAATACAGTATACCAGTCTGTAGCAGTTTCATTCCGACCAAAATCCACCTTCCTTTATCAAAATTTGTGGTTTGGTCTAGCTATTAGATCGTAGCTAGATGTTTTGTGGACAAAAGTGTGACTTGAGACTCGACCGATTTTGAAAATTTATGACTTAATCTTCAGCAGAAAGCCTGAACTAGATTCTAGGACTTTTTGCAAATTTTTCCGTTCTCGTTTTTTAGAGCTAGGCCTAGAAGCGAGTTTCTTAAAATTTTCGTTTTCGAAAACACTGAGAACGATAAGAAAAACGTCGATCAAATCTTAAAAGACTCAACGCGAATGAAAAAGAGAAAACGTTTTCATTTGTCTCATGGATAGTTTGATTGTAGATTTTGATGTCCACGTTTGGCTGTTTGGACAAATTTTGATGTGATCCATATAGCACAAATTGAGTTTTGCCTTTTTTCGGGCTGAACAAGTTATTTTCATCAAGCCAGTGTGCAAATTTTTGCAGTTCATTGTTAAGTAAATGCTCTATTTCATTTGAGTTCTTTCTTGCGCAATATAAAACAGTATCGTCGGCATTTAATATAATGCCAGCATCAGTAAACAGAAAATCGATGTCGTTGATTATCAGCCCAAAGAGAAGGGACCCCAGGATGGATCCTTGTGGAACACCACATGTAACGTTTTCTTCGTATGAGATGGTGTTATCCAAGAATTCTTATTGTTTCTTATTAAAGAATTAATCACCTGTCCATTGTAGTTCCACATCATCTATACAATAACTTGGCAATTTTTCGAGCAAGGTTGCATGACGCACTATGTCGAAAGCTTTACGGAGGTCAATATAGACAGCACCACGAAGTAGCCCTTTTTCAACCGTTCTGTCTAAGCTTTTCTGACAGTAAGGTAACTGCATGTTGCGTAGATCCCTTTCTAAGCCCAAACTGATGTGGGCACAATAGGCCATTCAATGCAAGGTACTGGAACAGTTTATTATAAATGATCTTCTAGATAACTTTTGATAGAGCAGGAATTACCGTGATAGGCGTAAAGTTGTCCAACTTTGTCGGATTGCCTGATTTGAAAGTATGGGCGATTTTCCCACATCTGAAGTGTGGTTCGTGCAATATTTTGCTTATTTTTCTTCAGATAAAAATGTTGCGTGCTCTCCTTCACAGGTACCTTTTCAAGGTTGAGCAGGTGGAGCAGGCACAAGGAGAGAGAAATAAGGGACTTCCCTCGCCTTCGTTTTTCTTTCCTCTATCAATTCGTCTCGAAGATGTTTGTTCTTCAACAGAAAATGGCATTACATGAAGTTCAGATGTTAATTTTCGTACAATACCGCATACCGCGCTGCGATAACACGATACCGCAATACCGAAAGTTTTTCCCGTCATTACCGCAATACCGCACAAAATTTACCCCCGATACCGCAATACCGCAAACCCCGAAGTACCCCTCCTGTAGTGTAGTACTGTAGTAGTTAATTCACATCGAACTCATTCGAATTCATTTCAACTTTTACACAGTACAAAAGTGAATAAAGGTGACATACAACACAGCCGTAGAGAAGGTGCAACAACGGAGACACTAAGGTATTACAATGAACTATTTTGAAATTTCAAACTTATCACTGTTCATTAAACTGCCTGGGCCTCCTCCTCTGATCAGTTCAGGCAAAAAGCAAAACTATGATATGTAAAATTGAGATAAGAATAACAAACCAGAATTTAAATTTCTTTTCGGAAAAAGCATTCGTGACTTACAACCGATGGAGTTTGTGGCACAGTTTACAAAATCTTTGTCGCAAAGGCAAGTTTCTCGCAGCTTTTTTGGATTAAACGTATGGTTTGCTTTCAATGACAGATTGTTTTTTTGCAAAACCTTTGGTAGAAATGTTCTGATGATTTACCCCAAAACCCAAAACAAGGTGGTATGGTGTTTTCAAGCTCTTCTGTGACTCTACATGAATAGTACCCAGGGTACATGAATAAATGCACCAAATACCAGCAGTATGAATGGTGCAAACTTGTCAAAGGTTTTAAGATTATGATTGGTTCAGAATAAGCTCATTGAAGCTGATGGTGGGGTAGTTCTTTGCAGATTCAGAGGAAAATTGTTGAGTTTATTCAAAGATTTTACACCTTCGCATCCTATGATAGGCATATTATAGGTAAAAAGGCCTAAGCAGTGCTGAAGTCTGGAATTGCTGAGTGCAGAATGGAGACAGCTTTTAATTGGAAAGAACATGTCCCCAATTGGTACTATTTCTAAAGATGTATGACACTTTGATAAAGTTATGATAATATCAATAATAATGACAATAATGATAATAGACTTGTTGGAGGAAAGATTTAAGTTAAAACTGCCCGGATGGAGCCTAAAATTCAAAACTTTTCCATGATTAGGGCAGCCATTCCAGTCGCCAAACCTCCTACTATACGCTTATGCAACCAAGTTCTCAGAAACATCATTGGTCGGTTTTATCTATTTTGGTTGACGACTAAAACATGCCTCATTTTTGGAAATTGCACAACGTTTGTACCCTGGGTACCAGACTCTCCAAAAAATGGTCAAATGATCTAAACTCTCAATACACGTATTTTGTTTTATAAGAAATCGCTTATAAGAAACTCAGACTCTCGGATCGCCAAAAAAATAAGAAACTCTTGCATGTTTTTCATTATTCTCACTTGTTTCCTGTATCATACTCGGAAAGTACTTTATTAATGTCTAAACATTGGAAATGCTTCAAAATACCTTGTTTTGAAATGTTCAGGAGGGCACAGATCTGAATACCCTGGGTACCAGAGCCAAAAAATGATAAGATAAAAAAATAAAAAAAAAGTAAAGAAAGAAAGAAAGTTGGCTTTGTAGTGTACCTCCTTTCTTCCTTCTCTCTTCCTTTTCCAAATTTTCAATTTCTTTCTAATTTTGAGGCTCTGGTACCCAGGGTAAGATCTGAAAAATTTAAGAAACTTTCAGTACTGGCCCATATTTTTAGTTTCCTATAAAAAGTAAATGTATTTTAGAGAGCATGGTACCAAGGGTACAATGGGTTACAATGTTTCCTCTGGAGATCAAGGAAACCAGATGTAAGTCAAAGGTGGAAGATTCATTGTTCTCTTCGGCGATACAGTGGAGTTCTCAGGAACATAACCATCACCATAAGCAACCAAGAAATGGAGAAACAAAGCAAAAACACACGATCTGCAATCTGCGAAACAAATCTCCAGAAGTCCTTCACATTCCAATCATCAATTTGCCGCTGTTGCTCCTCCACAAGGGACTCCACATTTCGCAGACATTCAAGCTGATGTTTTGATGGTTTTGGTTCAGATTCTAGCGAATTAAAGCCACTGGAGAGAGGCTGATCCCAGAAATTTCCTCTTAGCTCCTCATCCACATAGTCACTGCTTTTGCAACCATAGTAATATTTGCTGTCGCCATAGTAACTGCTGTCGCTTGTCTCCGGATAGCCAGAGGACTCAGAGAATGATTCCTGGGATAAGCAATACATTTCATACTTCTCGGCTTCATCATCGGCGTCGTAGTTACCGCGATAACGCAATCGCTTCTTGCGAGTAGAAAAATCGTCTCTGCGAACAAACTCGGTGTCGTTTTCGCTTCCATTGTCGCTTTTTGCTACTTTCCCGTCCCGGTCGTTGATCTCCAATTTACAGACGCAAGGACAGTTCGTTATAAACAACAACGGACCGAGAATTTCTAAGAAAATGAATCGCATATATTTTGGCATAGGTAACTCGGTTCGGCAACGCATTGAAATAGCGCTCGTCATAACCGAAAAGAACAGAATTAGCATACAAACGAGCATGAATTTGGTTATGACGGGCGTTGTATCAGAACTGACTGGTAACATATCGTTCAGCATCATGCTCGTGAATGTTATTGCCAAGATACAGTCGAAGACTAGGCCCATTCGCTCGCCTATTAGATCAGGCAACATGAAATTCAGCAACGCAAACAAAGTGATAACTAAACAAGGCAGAATAACATTGAAAACATAGAAACCTGCTTGTCTTTCAAGTGTTAGTTTGAATGTTATATCGATGTAAGGGTCGGGGCAGCATCTGTAAGAAAGATGAGGGACTTAATGTCATCAAAGAGACATGGATATTTGTAACAACAACAACTGAAAGTTCGAGGGATTGATGTAATGAGTCTAGCTATTTGTACCCCAGCGTAAGGTAGCCTACCTAGTGCTGCAGGCTCGTCATAGCTACAATTGCAACAACTAAATTACGCCAACAACGCACGTGATAATGTCAATCAAGGTTCAAAGTTTCAATCAACATAACGGGCAGTACCCAAAAAAAAAAATACGGAACAACGAATTTAGTTAGAGTCACAATTCCAATAGAGCATAGGTTCCAAATCTTTAAAAAGGCTGGTGTAAAATTGAGTGACCTATTTCTTTGAACTGAATGACTTCGAAGAAACTTTAGCTATTTCTCTCTAATCCTACCGTTGGACTTTTCTGAAATCTTTAATATTTTCAGAGTTAGAATGTTTTTCTTCTTTTTCAAGAATTCAACAAAAATTTTCAAAAAAGTTAAAACCACCGTAATTTCTAAACCGTTTGACGCAACGTGAAGTAATCTCGAAGAAAACCATACTTTATGAATGCCTACAACATGGTATCAAGCAAAAGTCTGTCACTCATCTGGTTTATGATTTAGAAATTTGATGACGTCACATCCTCAAATGAGCTGAAATTTAAAATACGCTGTAATTTTGAAAAATATTCAAAATTTCTGGAAAGTCCAACGGTAGAATTATAGATAAGTAGCTAAGGTTTCTTTCAAGCCATTTAATCAGAAGAAATAGGTCATTGAACTTTACACCCACCTTTTTACGCCGAGTTAAAGATTTGGAACCTATGCTTACCAATAGTACTTACGGGTAATAGACAACGTTCCGTATCGTTTCTGTTTTCCTCAAGTAGAATGAAGAGCTATTGAGGTAAGCTGCAAGGTCCATCGTATCACGAACATTTGTCAGATTGATTTGATGACTAAGGTATGTCCAAGAGCCAAATTTCATTTCACAGACTTGAATATCAAACGGAAAGAATGTGATATCAGTGCCACAGCTTGATTTCAAAATTGCTGGGATATACCAAGTATTTAGGCCATCATGAGCGACTTTAACTCTTGTTTTGAATTGATCTATGCTGCCTCCATGCTGTCCATTTTCTGCACTAAAATTAAATGACAGATTTTATGAGGTTGAATGATTATGAAATCGATGCTAGAAAATTTAAGGATGGCATGCGGCCAAACCTCGAGCCCAGGATAGCGATCGACTGTCAGTTGTATCATGTGCACTGATGGAGGTCGAAGGTACTGATATAGACTGATAATATGTTCGTAGGTTATCGCTATTGATAGACTGATGGATGCTATAACTACGACTCATGGCCATACGCTTCCAGAAACGGACATGGCCTAAGTCACCTGCTATTTTTTCTCAAAACCAACCACACTAAACGCAGCAAACAGCGATTTTCCTGACGTGCTACACTGCAAAACAAGCTATCAGTACTTAGATCACTTAGATGAATGTTTCTTCGAGTTTTAAAGCAAAAAACTCCTACCTATAAGTGATATTCTGCTTGTTTATGGACGCAAAAGATCTCCTAATTTCGTTCGCTACTTTGAGATTCTGATTGGTCCAGGAACAAATTTGTTTCTGGCAGGAATTTTTTTCCGGTTTTGAGAAGAGTTTGGCCATGAGGCCCTCATTGGAGCGACAACAACAACAACAACATCAATTCACTTCAATTAGATGAGCGTAAGTTGAGGGTCCTTGTGTAGTGAGGCTAGTACTGATAGCCCTGGAACTGAAGCTGCATGTGATTTGTGTCCAAGAAACCAAAGGAACGTGCTCTGGCATTGATCTCTTAATCATTTCTTTTAGGCTTTACCATACAATATGTGTTCTTGGCTTCAAAGTACTAAGGTTTAAAAGTACCAAAGTATTAAGTAACAAAATACCAACTAAAGTACCAAAGTATCAAAGTGCCCAAGTACCAAAGTAAAAGTGCATTAAAATGGCCAGCACATAGAAAACCGATGTTCCAAGAACACAAAAGTACCAAGATAAACCAAAGTACACCAAAGTACACCAAAGCCTAAAAATATCAAAGTACAAAGGTACCAAATTATCAAAGTACAAACGTATCAAAGTACCAAAGTATCAAAGTACCAAAGTATCAAAGTACAAAAGTATCAAAGTACCAAAGTATCAAGCTGTGAAAGTACCAAGATAAAGTACCAAGTAAAAGGTACTAAAATACTAAAGTAACAACAAAACAGGAGAGCTAAAATAACAACCGAACAAATTAGCAAAGTACCAAAGTGCAAAAGTACCAAAGTTCAAGTGCAACGAAAGAGACTAGCATAGGGAACTTACTTGTTATAAAGTACGATGTCAGGGGTCCAAACATGCTTCTTGTCGACCACTAGACTTGTTACGTTTCCATAATCTTTAGGTTCCCATGTCAAAATTTCATTCTGCCATTTCTACAAGGGGATACAAAACGTGGAAATAACAGTTGGTTTCAAGGAAAAGCTTTTGAAGATAATTTAAACTGCTTGAACCCATGCTTTTAAATGTTTCTATCAATTATTCTCGATGCTAAAATGTAAAAATCACAAAGTAGATCCAAAGATTTTTATAGAAACTCGAAGGCTGCTAGAAGATGTTGAAAAGATTTTATTTAGTGTTAAATATGGGTAAGTCTTGCATTTCGTCAAAGGTTATTTGATTTAAAGCTGGTTTATGGACATCCTATGATAGACGACTAAAGATGGCTAAAGATGGTGATGAGGATCTTCTTGCCGAGATGCATTGCGTTCTATAGTCAAATCTCTATAGAAATGCTAAACATTCGTAATTGGAACGCAATTCATCTTATGTGTCATTCTTGATCAGGTAAGCTCCAACCTCATCCCCATACCCCAAAAGGAGTCTGACGTAGGAAACTGGCCCTCGGAACCAGGTTGGGTATAAAGCTGTAATACACGGCGTATTCACTGATTCATTCTATGACAGTTTTCTTTGGGTACTTTGTTGTAAATCTGCGGTGGAAATTCATTGATATCTTGATTAGTTTCAAAATGGCAGCATTTATTAAATTAGAGGCTATAACGTCATCAAATTTCTAAATCCTAAACCAAAAAAGCTACACATTTCTGCTTTCCACCATATTGTAGACCTTCATAAACTATGGTTTTCTTGAAGGTTATATCATTTTTCCTCTATTGGTTTAGGATTCACGATGATTTGAAATTTTCAAAATTTTCCATGAATTTTTTCAAAAATATCGAAATTGCCGCCATTTTGAAAAAAATCAAGATATCAAAAATTTCCACGGCATATTTACAGCAAAGTGCCATAAGTTTCTTTCAAGCCATTCAATGCAAAGAAAAATGTCATAGAATTTTACACCCACCTTTTTAAAGATTTGAAAGAATTGAGCCCTATGCTGTCGAGTTGGTGTCATATTTTAAAGCAATTACAACTGAAGATTTCAAAAAGAAGGCATATTTTGAACTTACCTGCCTGATCCACAAATTTGTACTCATAACTTGAGAGCCATCATCCTGGAGGAAACAGACAAAGATTGAACTGAATAAATGGGCTTGAAACACGAATTATAGCTTGGCACAGATTCCACCAGAAGATCGACAAACGTTCACTGCAATTGACATTTCAAGCTCCAAAATGAGTATATATGGAAAGGCCATATATTTGAATTGATTTGAAAGTTTATGGGACAGAGCAACAGCCGACTAAGGGCACCTGATTTCGGTAAATAGTATAATATAAATACAGTCGTGGCCAAAAATTTTAGACCACATTTTTGTCAACAACGCTTCTTAGCGATACGAGATCGAGCCCTACCGCTGTGCCTATTTTACTCTGCAGTTCATATAAGTTCGCTTTTTGCTTCAATTTTTTTGACGAAATAGACTTGGGGCAAGTCTAGAATCTACATGGTAAGTTGACCTAAACGAACTCCAAGAGAGTCAAATAGGCAAAGCGCTAGGGTTCCATCTCGTTACGCCAAGAAACTTCGCTGACAATGTGGTCTTAAATTTTTGGCCACGACTGTATATCATATTGATAAAAGAATCTGAAAATATATGAATTTCTAAAATTGCGGTTCCTGCTTTCTTGAGGGCGAAGATTAGTTGCCAAAATGACTGAAGAATATCATGATGAAATGACATTAAACAAACCCAATGAATGAATAAATGAACACATGAATAAATGAATGGACAAATAAATGAATAGATGAATAAATACATTAAAGGGGCTCCGTCGCCAAACAATAAACAAATCTGTAAACTCGCACGTGTCACCAATTATCCATTGTTCATTCATTGTTTTCTGCAGTTTGTTTGGTGGCTTCACCCAAGCCACCAAAAATTGACCGTTAAAAATGCACTTATATCCGAGCAATCGTAGAAGATATGAATGTTTGGTTTGTTCCATAGTGAAGTACAATGATTTATGTCCAAACAGCAACTTTAATTTTGAAAAATGTATGAAAATCCTATGTGATATCACTTTTCAAAAAACTGCAAAAGTCATCGTTTTGTTTGCATTTTGACGACGGAGCCCCTTTAATGTATGGAGAGAAAACTTACCAGGTCGACCAACTGTACCAATGCAACATCAAGAGAAACTTGAACAGCTCTTGTTTTATTTCTAACTGGCCTAACAGTATTGGTGAATTGTGTTTTGGTGAACAAATCATTGAATAATCTGCTTTCAGCATGTGTTTCTCGTTTGGTTTGCTCTGCAATGGCTAAAATGAAATGAATCTTAAAAATGTCAAAAAATGCACCGAAAAATTGAGATACAGCAGTTTTAGCAGAATTTATGCAGCAGTTTGTGGTTATTTGAATTACGAATTTGATTTGGTCATAATTGACTGCACCATTTTCGCTTGAATCAATATTATTGTGTGAAAAGAGTTTGGAGACAGATCGTATTTCTTGTTCTTTCTTTTATCGATGCCAATTGAAAATGTTCTGTTTCGTGTTTTTTATGAGAATCAGAAATTTCACTACATTTCTTACATTGATCCGGTTTTCTGAAACTCATTGTTCAACATTGGTGCATTTTCAAAGACCTCCGTTTTTGTGCATTCATATTGACCAAGGGCGTGTTCAAAAACCTCCGTTTTTGTGGATATCCATTTTTGATAGCGTTCTCGAAAACTTCCGTTTTTGTGCCGTTTTTTGCGGATCAGTGTGAACAATTCCACGAAACCGAGGCTTTTCTCTCCGTTCCTATACAAAAATGGAGCAATATGAACGAGGCATTGGCCTGATAACCAGCGCATTTGGATGAAATAGAAGCAATGCATATCAATTGTGAAATTTAAGCTAGAGGAAGGAGTATTGAGGTTACATTCTTTGAAATTCCTTTGTGCTGATCAGTGTGAACAATTTCACAAAACGGAGGGTTTCTCTCCGCTCCTGTACAAAAACGGAGCAATATGAACGAGGTATTGGCCTGATACATTTGGATGAACTAGAAGCAATGCATATCTTTTGTGAGATTCATGCTATAGGAAGGAGTTATTTAGGAAGAAGTAAGGTTACATTCTTTGAAATGCCTCGGTACAATTGATTGGTAAGAGACACGATTATACTTACTCGCAAGATGAAGTGTATAGAGCAAACATACAATCAGTGTAATATGTCGTCCCATGGCGTGCATCCTTCCAAACACTTCACAATTTGTGTACCGAAAAAACCTTGTGATCCTGTAAACAAACCCTAAAAGCAGAGCAAAACAACGGTATTACACTCAACAAATCTGGAAAATCAATCAGTCCGAATTCAGACCCTTTAAATTGGATAACTTATGCATCTAATAAAGTTTGATATTCCGAAATGAAGAAAAAATATTAAGCTTGTTAAAATCGATGTTGTAATAGCGATTTGAGGAAATCTGTACAATAAATTTTGACGTGTTGATTGAGGGTTGGAAAACCAACTTGACATACATAACGAGGATAAATGAGGGAGGATAGCTGCGGTAAATTAGAACTGACAGGTGAGGAGGAGGAATCGGAAAACGTCATTGTGTAGAATCTATCGACAGTCAAAAGCCGAGTTAGCAACATATGGGCAGTTCGGACACAGTAGTGTACCGCATATAAGAAACAATCTTTTCAATTTCAAGTCTGACATGTTTCTCATAAAATGAGGTAAAATTCAAATCAAGGGTACAGTTTAGTTTCTTATAAGAAAAATCATGCGCTATCGATCAACAAGTATAGAAACGTCCTATGGAGTTGAGACCATAGCCTACCTTGGAAATAAACTTTGGCAGTTTTTATCGCACGAAATAAAACGATCAAGCACCCTTCCTATTTTCAAAAAACGAATTAGATGTTGGAATGGCGAAAAAAGCAACTGTAGGCTCTGCAAAACATACATTCCAAGAGTTGGGATTCTAACATGATAAACATTTCATGGGCCTTCTCGTGAGGTCCCCTTCACGATGCAGGCACTGGGCTGCGGTTGAACTGGGGAATTGCTCCCTAGCGGCGACCGCAGCTTAGGATATGCGTGTGGGGGTTCCCTCGCGCGGTGTGTTTGCCGTCTCTCTGGGAGGTGGGCATCGCTCCGTACCTCGTAGGGAAGGCATGCTTTTATCTTGTATATAATCCACTAAATGTTTTTATTGATTAGCTTTAGGAATTAATTTGTAAATTTTGTAAATTTTTGTAAAGTAGGCCTAAATTAGCTGTAATTTAGCTATTCTTTTTATTTTACTTAGCCTACATTAAATAAATTATTGATGATGATGATGATGATGAAAAAACATATTATTTTGATTATTATTATCATTTATTATTATTACTATTATCATTATTATTATTATATTATTATTTCATATCATTTCATCATTTTTATTTGAATTTTCACTTCCAGAAAATGATATAATTATTCCAGGAAGGTGTTTTTTGCTTAGTTTTTTTAAATAAGAAACAAGGTAGTTTTCAGACCTGTACTAGTTTATAAAATGGGGTATTATTTTGAAAATCAGGGTCTGTGTTTCTTAAATTTGTGTTTCTTATATGCGGGACACTACAGCATTATTGTTGTGATTTCGGAGCTGACCATGAAATGATAATGAAATAAGATAATTTACTTATCAAGCAAAATAATGTTAGTATTCCGTTAACGGGATCGTGTCCTGCTTAGGCCATCCATGACTTCAAGTTGTGAGCAACAAACAACAACATTCCGCCTCCCAAACTAACCCATACGAAAATCCCCCCGCAGCGACGAGTAAGTTTAGGAGGCGGAATGTTGTTGTAGTTACTTACGAGGACAGATTTTGTAAGACTATAGCATGAATTGCTTTTGATCGATACCATTAGCGATTGTAGACAAAGGAAATTCCCTCAACCAGTAATTCAAAACAAACAAAGCCGCAAAATTTTCTCTGAAACCCAGGTAGCCAGCTCGCTTGTTGTGCATTCCAAAAATTGTTTTTAACAGCAAACATGAGCATCTATCGAAAGAAGAAGGATATATCTACACATCTACCGCGGGCACTTGATTTCTTTGGTTCAAAAGCCGAGCAGTAAGTGTTTTCATTACACCCAAAAAATAAGAGAATTGAATCGCCTCCCAACTGTCTTTTGAACCAAACAAATCAAATGCCCGAGGCAGATGTGTAGATATATCCTTCTTCTTTCGATCTATGCTCATGTTTGCTCAGTGAGTTTAGAAATTACGATGGTTTATCTCTTTTGAATTCTCTTGAATTCTTAATGCAGAAGAAAGATCCTCTAATTCTAAATATATTGAAGATTTCAGAAAAGTTCAATGGCAGAATTATGGAAAGAGGGTAAAGTTTCTTTCAATTTCAAGCCAATTTGATTGAAGAAATGTCATAGAATTTTACACTTGAAATTGTCAAAGATTTAGCAACAAGGATTGCGCTGAGAATCCAAATGGGAGAGTATAAAGTTGCTCGTGAGGCGAACAACGCAAGGAAGGATACAGATAATTTCGTATGGCAGGGGGAGCCGCAACATTCCAGACCGAGGAGCATTTCACTACCTTTGGCAAGAATCCTTTGTTTTCAAGAAAAATCCATCAGAAATCCGTAAAAATCCTTTGGTTCTGAAGAAATCTCGCAAGCTTTTCGAGTGAGTGAAATGCCCTTCGTTCCAGACTCAGTTCGCCAATTATTTCGCCACATCGCTGCTTTTACGTTTCTCGATAAAACTCTGTGTTCATCAACAAAAACCAGTCGCAAAACTTTCCAGGGAATAAAACCAGTTACGCTGCAAGGCTGTATTTTTATGTGGTGTCTTTTATGTTGTTAGACCTTGCTCCTGTTTACACTGTACATCGGCGAAACTTTGGATCCGTAACAAAAACGCAATGGATCGGCCTCCCGTTTACGCTGTTCTCGTATTCCACCTGTCTATAGATAGTTTGGTTCTGGAACAGTTCTTAAACGTCCTTGGACGGTCACAATTTCATAGCGGATCAACATAGTACCGGTACAGAGCGCGTGGTTTTAGTTCGGCAAATTCTGCCTGCGAGTTGATACCAAAATGAAATAGGCCCTTTAGTTTTTAAAACTTTTATCAATATTACGACGCTCTCGCCTAAACTTGTGACCGCTAGTGACCCCAATTCAAATTCATTTCACGAGTCTACTTACCGAATTAACTCAGTCTTGTACAGGGTCCATGTTGTGTGTTCTGTTGTTCGCTCAGAAAAACGCTTCGAACTTCTTCCTGACAAAGTTTATTCTTCCTCTGTTTGTCGAACGCAGCTTCAAAATCATTTGATTCAAATTTTACCCTTTCTGTTTACTAGTAAAAGCAAATAAAAACACATTTCTATTATGACTTTCACTCCCATGACACAAAAAGTCGATTTGTTACAATCCCCATTAGGCCTCATCTTTTGTTACATCACAAAAGGATTTTCCGAAATACCTCGGCTAAGATCGCAGTTTATACAATGACACGTGTTGTTGAAAGTATATAGATAAGAAAAAGTAAACCTAAGCTTAGCTTGAAAAGGCCCAGCTAAAATCAATCGCGAAACTGTGAAGGGTATTCGAGTTGAAACAAAAACAATCTTAGGACAATTTTCTATCATGCGAATGTCTCCTACACTCACAGAAAAAAGATGGTTTCTGAAGTACCTTTTGGGGTATGCTCCGAGGGGCATGTAGCCTGATAAAAGGGGCATTTCACTCCCAAAAATGTCGTGCATCTTTGGCATAGTCCTTTTGCTTTCAATGAAAATCCATCAGAAATGCTCAACAATTAATCGTAAAAATGGAAAAATCTTTTACGCCTGTTTGAAGGAGTGAAATGCGCCTTGGTATACTCGAGCTGGGCGCGCATCTGGTACCTCCAAAGGAACTCGGGAGTGCCCAAGATGAAGGGTACTCTGAAGTACCCTCGAAATGGTAGACTACCTACAAATGGCTTTTTGGATTGCCTTTGTAAATTTTTGCCTTTGTAGAGGTACTCTAAACGTGGTAGGGGTATTCCAAAGTGCCCCAAACGGGACTCTAAAGTACTCCACAAAACCATATGACAAAACCATCTTATTTCTGAGTGTATCTAAATCATGATTATTTCCCATACAAACTGACGATGAAAATTGTTCCGAGATGAAGATAGTCCATTGTAACCGCTACGGCAAGCTCCATATGCCGCATTTTAACTGAAAATGTTTCGAGAAAAGGCAAAAAAGTTCAAACGAATTTACACCGGAGTATGCGCACATGAGATGAAGGATTTTTCTAGCGCAAAAAACCCGTTCTCTGAAGTTTGAACTTTTTCAACTTCCTATTCTTAGGTTGCGGATAAAATTTTCGGCTCAAGCCAAAGAGCCCTGAAGACACATTATCCCTTGTCCCTTGTGGTGCCAAAGCAAATTCGTTTCTGGCCTAGCTTATCTTTGTTTTGCTTTTCAGTCGGCGCAAAGGATCATGGTTGATAAATGTGCTTTAAATAAGATCATACACAAGAATGGACGAGATATTTCGCCAAAAGCTCCCATTTTAATCAACAATTCAATCTATTTTACAATACAAAAATACCTTCAGTTACCATCCAACAAACTTGCCAAAGTGCAGCATCAAGCTTCAACAAAACATCCGATTCAAATACCGGGATAACCGCGTCATGCGCACATTCGCTGGCCTAAGTAAAGAGTTTTCAGAGCGGAAACATGGAGGGGTTTATGTCTTCAAAGTGTTGCTTGACCATAGAGAAAAATGTGCAGAATTTACAGGGGTACGCCAGTCAGCACATGTGTATCGGCAAAAGCGTAAGGGAAGGTAAAATCTAGGGGGCTGCCCGATAAAACATCCATTGTTTACCAACATTTTTATCCAAGTACAGTTGGTATAAATTAGTGATTATAGTACTATTGTAAATAGACCAACTTTAAATAAGACTATTATCATTATCATTATCATTATCATTATCATTATCATTATCATTATCATTATCATTATCATTATCATTATCATTATCATTATCCAACTAAGGGCCGAATTTTTGCCTGAAAATGCTGATTTTTTAAACTTTTTCCAATGGGTCGTACGCTTATGCGTATCAGAGAAAAACATCAGAATGCTCATCCCACAAGGTGCTTCTCGAAAGTACGATGCATTTAGGGGATATTTCCCTATAAAGTTAATGCATTTTTCTTTAATTTGCTGGCAGACCAGCTGACCAAACAAAACAAATTCGATGCACTGCAGAACTGATACGTCTTAGCAGCAGAAGATCAAAGAAACGGAGGGGCAAGGTCAAGCGAATGCACGAACGCAAGGACTGGTATTGGAATCTTGGAAAGAATGCATGACGACCCCAACAGTGGCAACTGCATCAGAAGAACTTGTTTCTTCAACACTTTCTATGCCATTCGAGTCACTAAACGTCTGCTGCTATACTAACATTCAACGGTTAAGTGTCATGCAAAACATGGCTTCTCTAAAAGTCCGTCTCAAATTAGATGTCACCTGAAAATGCTCGCGAATAAAAAAGTGCAGTATTTTGTATGAGTAATTTTGCGTTGTCGCAAATTCCACGTGACGTCTCATTAGAGATAGACTTGGTAAACCTTTTCTACTTGCACTCCACCAAAACATTGTATCTTTGTTGTAACAATCTTAGATTTTACGCATGAGGGCAGGCTGAGGCCGTTCAAGAGATAGCACGCCACCACAATAATGCAATTCATCGAGGACGATGACCCCTTAGCCTAGTGAATGGTTTTCAAAGGGGCCCCATGTACTGAAAGTGCGTTAGAAAGTTCAGCACAGGGGTAAACAATTTGGTTTGGGTTTTCATAAAAACTGCCAACTAAATATTCTAGACTAATGCACTTTTCAGTTTCCTGCGGATGTGATTTGGACAAATTTCAAGCTAACTTTGGTTGACAATGAGAAACTAGGATACCTGCACAAAACAGGGGTTCAGAAGGGGGTTTTGAAAACATAAGACATGAAACTAAAACTTTCTCCAGAGCAGTTTCATGCCTGCAACGTAGCATTGAAGAATAAAATCAACTGGATAACAATTCAATACCCTTTGTTTCAGTAACCAATCATATTTTAGTGAAACAATGCAAGTTCTGATTAACTGGAAACTTTGAAACTGCACGCTTTTCTCGATATTTATGAGATTGCAAACTGTAATAGGGGCTTGGGAAAGCATGCTAGTACCAACTTGAATGGCCTTTAGCTTATGACATAATTATTTCCAATAAATCACAAAAATCTTGTCGTTTTAACATCCGATGACAGGATCAAGATATACCTTGAGTCCTGGCCTACTACTACAAAAAATTATCTATAAATTTTCAACGGAAAAAGATCTCAATTTGTACAAGGACTAAGTTTGGTAAAAGTTGAAAATTCTTACGACAGAGGACAACATTTGTAACTTGTCAAGCAACAATAGACGATTACGCGGAAGATGGTGGCGAGGAAGTTTTACCAAGTTGCATTGCGTTCGAATAACGAATCTTTAACGATTCTATAGGAATTCGATTAGAGAACGCAGTGCATCTTGGTAAAAAGTTACTAGAATTCGATTAGAGAACGCAGTGCATCTTGGTAAAAAGTTACTCGCTGCCATCTTTAGCGTGATCGTCTATTGGAAGGTCGTTTACTGAGAAATCCCTAAGTTTATTCTGCTAAGTCCAATCGATCCTATTCCACAGTCTAATTCCGTGGTGTATGCGAGAAGAGGGGGATTCTTGAATGCGGAATACCGGACTGTGATCTAAGGGAAAGCCTTTAATAATTGACTCGGTGCAAATCTACCATTTCCTGCGCAAAAAGCAAGTATGTTTAGAGCTTTCTTTTAATAATGTTTCACTTTGAAAATGTCTCTAAAATGGAGAAAATTCTTTTTCGCTGAAGAACTGGTGGGGCCGTGTAACTTCCAAGCGCTTCCCAAACTTTAAAAAATTGTTTTTATCACAAACAGATTTCTGGTCAGAGCTACACAGGACATAATTTTGAGCGACACAACAATGTGATAAAACCACATTTGCACACACAAAATATTGATTTCGCTGGCCAAATTTCTGTATCGTTCATCAAAAAGCAAGAAAGGATTTTGCAACGGTCAAACAATACGTTTACATCTCCTCATAAGAGAATTTACTGTCCTCTGTCGCCAAAATTTAAATATATTATTCCGTTGAAGAGCTGCCCCAAAGCTAGAGCAAAATTAAGTATGAATTTAACTGATTTTATTAATAAATTGTTCATGTCAAAATACAAAAATAAAGAAAAAACTTTACAAAATGCCCACGCGGATGATTAAAGTAAATTCAGTGCGATAATTAACGAAAGTCAAAATTTGTCTGAGCAGTTCTTGTCTGGTATTTTCATCAATAAACAAGTCTTGCTTCGAAGCTGATAGTTCTCAGGTGCCGAGGGTTTGAATCCCGAGCAGGAATCTCCAATTAACTGAACAGCTCTCTTGTGCTCCGTTTTTGCATCGCGTTAAAAAACGTCACTACTGGCATGCTCCTCAAAGTATTGGCAAAAACCGTCTATCAAACAAATGCCGTGATCTTGAAAAGGCTTAAAAATCTTGCAGGGGATGCCTTTATCTTCAGAGACAATCTCTTCGTAGCAAAGTAGGGAACATTCTGTGCTGTGTTGCAAACATTTCATCAAATGGATTTCCTAAAACTGCCAGGCGTACAATGAGCTATTTTTAAGGCGCGAAGAAACCAAATGAGTGGCTTTCAAGGAGCCTGGCATCCCAAGACTTCATTCATGTAAATAGAAAAACGATGACGATGATGACGGGTTACGTTGCTGATGCCTCAATAAAAAGGTTTCCCAGTGACTTGACTTAAAAAGATTGGGACTCTGAGAATTTGAGAACCCTTTAAATGTCTCATCAAGCATTCCATACCCTATTCCTAGGCCTTGGGCCCAAGGAGGGGGGGGGGTGTCACAAGCTAATGTCGACCTATAATCCCTATACCAAGACCACAATGAAAAGCATTTATCCCCCATCCTAAAGAGTAATTGTCACCCAGGATCCTTTGCAGGTAAGCTGCGATTTCGGAGTGTCTGAAAATCAAATTTGGCCTCAACGGAAAATATGGAACCATGCTACACTTTTTTTTCATTTTTTTCATTTAATCCATATCTAAGATTGGTATTTACAATAGTAATTAAGAACATACTAATCGAGCCAACTATTTACAAAAAATATACTTTATACAAAATTTAGCGGCAAATTTTGCAGGTGCATTTATCGCCAGCCCAGTCTTTGATCCTCTTTTTGAAAGCAGAAATGTTGGCTCATTTTTAACACTATCATCTTGGGTGTTCCAGAGGAAACTCCCTCTGAAGGACAGTGATTCTTGCCCATAGCCATAGCCCTGTGTCTTTATTTGTGGCAGTTTGCATAGATTTGGTATCGTTAAATTACAAGTTACATTCCACGGCAGATTTACAGCAAAGTACCATAAGTTCCTTTCAAGCAATCCAATTCAAAGAAAAATGTAATATAATTTTACACCGAGCTTTTTAAAGATTTGAAAGATTTGAGCCCTATGCTTGCTTGGGCCAAATTTGATTTTCAAACAATCTGAAATGAGAGCATGCCCGCAAAGGACCCTGGGTGACAAAGGCTCTTCAACCAGACCAACTCAGACACTAATCATCAGGAAGAATGGATCTTCACAAAACGAGCGCTTTAACTACCCTACTTGTTAAAAATTATCTGTCGAAGCTACCACTATGAAATTCAATATAAATATCACACCTCAGAATATTGTTGTTGGCTTCGCAGTTTTCCTATCGCATCGTCAATAGTCAATCGATGTCCAAGCTTTTTTACTCCCAGTTCTGATAAATCCTCTTTTCCTAACTCTGATAAATGCATGCCTTGAATATCGTTCTCCAAAAAACTTTCCTTGTACTGTCCCATGTTTATAAAATCAAGCCATTCCCCAACTTCATTACATGTCCATTCGGGGTAAGGTTTTAACGATATTGAAGAAGGCAAGTCATTCTTTGTCCTACAAAGAGAAAGCATGCATCATAATACTATCACTCCATACCGGGATACCGGGTGGGAGCATAGGGCTCAAATCTTTCAAATCTTTAAAAAGGTCGGTGTAAAATTCTATGATATTTTTCTTTGAATTGGATTGCTTGAAAGGAACTTATAGTACTTTGCTGTAAATCTGCCGTGGAAATTTATGATATCTTTATTTTTTTCAAAATGGCGGCAGTTTGATAATTTTTGAAAAAATTCATGGAAAATTTTGAAAAAATTTAAATCATTGTAAATCCTAAACTAATAGAGGAAACATTGCATAACATTCAAGAAAACCATAGTTTATGGAGGTCTACAATATCGTGGCAAGCAGAAATGTGTAGCTTTTGTAGTTTAGGATTTAAAAATTTGATGACGTCATAGCCTCAAATTTAATAAATGCCGCCATATTGAAGCTAATCAAGATATCAATAAATTGCCACAGCAGATTTATAGCAAAAAACCCTAAGTTCCTTCCAAGCTATATATTTCAAAGAAAACGGCAATAAAATTTTACACCGACCCTTTTAAAGCTTTGAGCCCTATGTTCCGGGTGGGTAAAAAAGATAGTTAAACCCCCTTTTAACTATGATACAATATAATAACAACACACCATCCAATTACATGGTTTTCTATTTAAAGGCCACTGTTCCCACGATATCAACATAACAAAATAGCCGGCCATATTATCTAGTGGTGGTCATTTTAAATCTATTTTAAAATTTACCTAACTAAAATTGGTCACTCTGTTTAGAAATGTCGAGGGATTTTTTCTCGATAAAGCCTCTTCAAGAAACCATCCAGGCCTGGTTGAAGGGGCTTTCTTAAGGAAATACCTCCCCATTTCAGAACGGAGTAACCGATTTCAGTCAGGTAAATTTTGTCATTATGATCAGCCTCGATGTTATTTTGAGACGTTTAAAAAGAATCTGAATCGAATCGAAATATATTTTGTTTTTTTCGATACGCGTCATTTTACGCAGTTTCTGCTCTGTTATGAAAATATAGCTCGATCCAGGCTCTTTTGTAGAATAGCTAAAAGGTCTATTGTCTGAACCAATCAAACATTAGGAGACAATTTGGCACTGAAAAACAACTTTAGTGTGAACTTACCTTGGAGGAGAATATGGAGGTGGTGGGTCGGCAGCTGAAATTGCGTTGACAATCGGTTGGCTCTGTGAAGGAACAAATGAAAAGGTAAGCAAAATAAATAGTTGCAAACATCTATAAAACAATGAATTTTCCTTTTTGCAACTCAAATAAAAGATGCTGTAAAAATTGCATATCTTCAGAAAATATCCCCACGTTTTGTGAAGGTGAAGTTGCGTTTCTAGCGCCAAGCGCTGGTATCGCAGAAGTAGAGAAGACCTAATCGAGTCCGCGACCCCTTGTCATGATGCTCGAGCGATGGGGCTCTACCGGGTATTAAACCCTGTCTACCTGACTGTTCTGGCTGCAAAATTAGAGAATCACACCACTGCGTCACAGAAACACCTTCATTAGATTGAGTTTGAGTTAGGTTGGGAGGTGGAATGTTGCTGATCACGGTTTATCCATGATTTGAAATTTGAAAGTCGAGGGCCTAGATGAAGGAGAAGCACGCAATATTTGGGCGCGTAACATCATAAATAGTAAATCATAATCATAACAGTGCTCATAAGAAAGAGAGAAAAATAACGAAAATATTTTAAACTCTAGGCTATCAAGTAGAACTTGATAGACCTAAGTAGAATAGAACTTGGTGCTATCAATCCTTAAAGGGGCTCAGTCGTCAAACAGTAAACAAATCCGTAAACTCGCACGTGTCGGGGATAATCCATTGTTCATCCATTGTTCTCTGCAGTTTGTTTGGTGGCTTCACCCAAGCCACACAAAAGTGACCGTTAAAATTCCACTTATATCCGCGCAATCGTAGAAGATATGAATGTTTGGTTTGTTCCTTAGTGAAGTACAAGGATTAATGCCCAAACAGCAACTTTCATTTTGAAAAAATACGAAAATCCTGTGTGATATCGCCTTTCAAAAAACTGCAAAAATCATCGTTTTGTTTACATTTTGACGACGGAGCCCCTTTAAGACGGGGAACTGTTTTCTGGCTCAACTGGTATTATCATCAATCGTATAGCAAACTAACCTTTTCAACTTCAGCAGGATAGTTCTCAGTCATTACGAATTCCATCGGAGGCGGAGGCAATGGACTTTGCGGTGGCTCCAAAGCATGCCCATCAACAATCTCCAACTGCCCTACAACCTCTAATTTCGCTTCAACGGCTTTATTAGCAGCCTCATTTGATGCGAACATAAGAGGTGGCGTCACAATATCAGGCCTCTCTTCCACTTCAGCTGGAACCGAGATTGGAACTGACGGTGGAGTACTTGCTACCGGTGGCTCGATAGCTGCGACAGGTTTTTCAGTTTTCGCTACTTCTACAGGCACGCTCTGAGGTGGCTTTTTCATTGGTTTAGGCCGAGTAGGTGGTGGGGTGCTTGCAGCTACCTCTTGCTTTGGTTTAGCGACATGTGTTTCGACAGATTTCTGAACAGGTTTCAGTTTGACGCCTGCGAACGATAGGCCACCGTTCAATTGCTGTTTCACTTCACCATCTTTCGGCTCGAGAGCTGTTCCCGTCGACTCTTTCGTTGCAATCTTCTCTGCCCTCCTTGCGACCGCATTGGCAAGCGCTGATGCCAAATCCGGCGGCTGCTCCCCTGGTGCCTGTGCCAGAACGTCACTTACATCGATACCTGAGTCTTTGGAGATTTGCGTGTCGAGACTCGAAGTACTGCTTGCCGCATAGAGGCTGAAATAGTCCAATTTGCTGTCATTCTTTTGCAAAATAGCATCAGAACTGGACGATTTTGAAATACTCGAAGAATTAAATGTTTTCGTCGACTCTTCATTCTCTTTAATGACATGCAAACTCTGCTCTTTCTTGCGCAATGCAATTGTTTCATCAATTGATACTTTCGCCGTTCTAGATCGCTGTTTACGCGCGGCAACAACGTCTCTTAACGCTTTAGCAAAGTCACTGGTCGGTTCCTCTTCATCTGAAGAATTCGAATGCTGACCGACAGGTTCTGACGCGGTTCTAGCTAGCGGAACAGGCGGTAAACTCTCTTGCTGAGCGGGAACTGAAATCGATCGAGCTGGTGGTTGATGGACCTCTTCCGGAGGCGGTGGAGGTGAGTACGACGGGACTGCTGGTAATACTGAAGATGGGGATGGCGGCGGCGGGAAATTATCACTGCTCCCGCTCACTGTTCGCGTTCTTGTGTCTGTGTTAACCTCAAGATGTGCTTTCAATAACTGCCGTTCTGATTCACTACGTTGAAATGATGGTTTTCTACCTAATCGTCGTAAGTTGTCAAGTGCCGCTTCATAATTTGGCGGTTGTTGCGGGCGGTTTTGATCTGAAGACGATGATGTTTCATCACTGCATTGGCTACCGCTGCGTGAAAATCTCCGCGGCAAAGTGGCGTAAGCGGAGATACTGTTAATACTGGTGGTGTTTGAAGGAGACGTGGGAGAATCAATCGATGCGCGTGAAGATATAGAATTCGAGCGCTGTTGAAGACCACTTTCTTCAACTGCATTAAAATCAGAAGGCAAGTTCATCGAAATACCTTTCGTTTTGCGGACAACCCCTTTCGATATTTCCTCCGTCCTTAGCGCGTCCGGGTTAAGCTTCAGAGCTGCGTCTGTCCATATGCCTTTCACCGAACGTTTCCTTTGCCCTTTCTTATCCAACGTAATAACAGTATCAACACTGGGGGATGAGATTTGCCCCTCTGTTAGCACTGACCCGCTACCCACATGTCCAACAGTCATACTGGGGTAATTTGATCTTGGCAATGGCGGGGGTGGCGTCTTTTTAGAGTCTTTTGCCGGTGTCTTCTCTACATGTTTTGGTTCCGGCGTTTTAACTCGTTGCTTAGCAGTCACAACAGGCGTGGCTGCTGAGAAATCCGGTGAAACACATTCCGGTGCTACTGTAATAACTTTAAGCGATAATGCTTTACCTGTGTTGGCTACTAATGACACAACGTAACCATGTGTGGCGTTTATAACAACCTCACCGTTTACTTCAATAATAAAATCACCTGGCTTTAATC
Source organism: Aurelia aurita complex sp. Pacific (assembly GCA_004194395.1). NCBI lineage: Eukaryota > Metazoa > Cnidaria > Scyphozoa > Semaeostomeae > Ulmaridae > Aurelia > Aurelia aurita complex sp. Pacific. The sequence continues at coordinate 9,147 of REGL01000616.1, read as the reverse complement.
CAACTTTCTCTGCCGCACCTCCTTTGTCCACTTCTCCGATATACTGCAAGGCTGGAAATTGCGTCGTTGGCGTAAATTCGATATGCGCGGTATGAGAATTTGCTCCTCGTAACTGAAAGCCGAAGCCTTTATCCCCCTTTCGAAACTGTACTGTTCTCGGCATGGGTTTATCAGGTCTGGAAACCTTTTCGATGAAATCTTTCTGGTTCGACTTCTTACCAAACCAAGTCCGGTTCTTCTCTTTCTTCGTCACTTTCTTGAGTTCCTGAATACAGGAGCTTGGAAACCACCCTGTACGCTCCTTCACACGACCTTCCCAGAATCCTTGCTCGCCAATGAATAGCACCTCCACGGCGTCACCTGTCTCAAGCGCAAGTTCTCCCGGTGCATTGGTTTGGTAGTCAACTACAGCGACAAACTGCCTTCCCGGGATGCTGGGGTACAATCTGCTTTTAAGTTGGGCTTTGGTTCCTTAAAAAGGCAAGAAAACGGAAATATAATAAACAGTTGCAAAAGATTTTCCTGTTGATAGAAAGAAAGCTGTGTAAGAATCTATGACGAAATTATGGCTCTAACGAATAGACCTTTAGAGATTCTACAAAGAATCCGAATCTGGCAATATCATTATACATTTCAGAACTCAAATTTGAATAAACAAAATATATAGTGTACCGTTGAAGAGGGCATAACTACTCAAAGAAAACGGGCAACAAGTTGGTCTTTTGCGCTTTTTATTCTTTATTTCAGTGATGACTGGTTTCGCACACTAGGGCATCTTCAAAGCATCAAGAAATTAGATTTACAAGAAGTACCTACGGTTCGTAATAGCAAATAAAAATTTGAAGCCTATGTTGCACATAGACACATTTACCGGCTGAGCAAAACAACGGTATCTAATATTTCAAAATCAGAACTGATTTTAATGTCGTTTGGAATATTGCAAGAATCATATGAGCTAGAAGGGATCAATTTAAATAATCTTACGCGAGAACGAATAGAATAAATAATACTTTTAGGGTTCTGATCTCCTCAAAATCTTGAGGTTTAAATATAGCTGGGACAATTTTCTCGACCATTGCTGGGTACTTAACAACGAACTTCTTAAAACAATTAAATGAAATAGCCCTTGCCCTGAAGCAGGAACATTTACTTGTTAGTAATCCAGTTTCAAAGATAGGCAGCTAAACATTTTGAGATTTAGTGGGTGTGTCATGAGTTATGTCACCTATAGCCTTGGATGACTTAAAGTCATGTCAGCGATAGCTCATCTGGATAAAACATTAAAAACTTTAATGCAGCAGGAAGGGCTGTTAGGACTTCAAAAAGATACTCACAAAAAGTAATAAATTACACGGGCATTATCGTTCACTTATTTGGGATCTAGAGCTATATAATTCATAAGCTGCAAAGTATTTTTGAATCATCGTCCATGAAAAGTATAAGTCTCTAAAAATGTCACAAAATCATCGTACAAAATGCCCCGCAGTCCAGAAATTTTTGGAAAGGTTGCCAAAAGTAAAAATCTTCTCAGCAAAGAACGGTTTGTCCGAGGGAACGTACGTGTCCCCCCGTGCAGTAGGTTAATGCTCATGCGCCCGGCAGAGCTCCAATCCAAAACGCCACTGCGCATGAGCTTTAACCTACCGCACGGGGGGACACATACGTTTCCTCGAACAAACAGTATCTCGTCTCCTCAACAATGTCGATATCAAAACATGAAGTGATTATTTTCGCATCAATACAAGAACTGAATTTCTTACCGGGTCCAAATTTGATAGGCGCTGGTGCCTTTCTTGCCATTGCACCTGTTGAAAATGTCCTTCGATCAATCGTCTTGTGTTTATTTGGGCCTTCTTCGTCGCTATCGGAATCCGATGCTGATTCGTCGGAGTGGTGTTCGCGCGTAACTGCAACGAAATTATTATTACTGTTCTTTCGTTTCGAGAACATGGCGTCTTTCTTTTCTTTCAATTCACCTACTGGAACTCTAGCTCCTACTGTCTGACAGCGTTGCAAATCACTGATTTCTGCATTAGATTTTCCACCAAGCATAGGGGTGCTCAGAGCTGACTGCGGAGGAGTAGGTGACGTCGGAGTTCCTCCCGCGCGGCCTCTTCTCCTCTTACTGTACTCCGGCAGCTTCAAGAACGGCGTAACTTGTGTGTCGTCGAAATCATGTATCAATGTCGCTATTTCGTTATTTCCAGACAATACTGCAACCTCGTAAGCTGATTGTTTCGAGTAGTTCTCGATACTTCGGTCAGCACCGCGAAATAACAAAATACGAGCACAGTTCTCTTGATTTGTGATAGCACAAATATGTAATGGCGTATTTCCGCTCGCAGTTCGACAGTTCAAATTTGCTCCGTAAAATATCAGATGCTCCAGGTGCGGTTCGTATCCGTGTTTACACGCAAGGTGAATCTCATGTGTTCCTTGATGATCTGAAATGCCAAGCAGTGCTCTTTCATTTAGCAGTAGCTCACAACAATGTGCCGTTGAACCGACTTGAATTCCATGCCAAAGAGGAGTTAGGCCCTGTAAACAAACATGAATCCAGTTAAAAATTGATTCGCTGCGAAGTTAGGCCTGTAAACAAATTACAGATCCAGTTATGGAGAGAATTGCGNGATTTGTGATAGCACAAATATGTAATGGCGTATTTCCGCTTGCAGTTCGACAGTTCAAATTTGCTCCGTAAAATATCAGATGCTCCAGGTGCGGTTCGTATCCGTGTTTACACGCAAGGTGGATCTCATGTGTTCCTTGATGATCTGAAATACCAAGCAGTGCTCTTTCGTTTAGCAGTAGCTCACAACAATGTGCCGTTGAACCGACTTGAATTCCATGCCAAAGAGGAGTTAGGCCCTGTAGATAAACATGAATCCAGTTACAAATTGATTCGCTGCGAAGTTAGGCCTGTAAACAAATTGCAGATCTAGTTATTGGAAGAATTGCGTAGACTGTTTACTGAAGTAATAATCATGATCTGGTAAATAGGATTTTTAGAATGGTGTCTACGCAACTATTAAATGCCTTCGGCAATGGAGACAAAATGGAGATTAAACCAAAGTTGCATCCCTGACAACAAACTCTTCCAAATCCTTGCCGAAACAACTTTCAGACTGTCTTTAAATCTGTATAGAATTGAAGCGGTAGGCCTTCAAGATAGTTGGCAGAGGGCCAGAGTCACGTAGACAGAGAGAGCACCGGGAAATTATTTGTGTGAAGTATGAATAGCAAAGGGCCCAATCTCCATCCCTGTGGAAAGCCATCTTCAATACTTCTTTACTTGTGCTTTCCGTCTGTAATGACAATAAACTTAGCAAACTGGGAGGCAAACAGTGGGGAAGAATATGAAACGCATGTGCGTGGAAATGAGTACATTGCGGGTAAGTTGGGGCTCCAAGGGGGGGGGGGGGCACGCTGTGCCATTCTGCATCTGGTTTTACTTTTGCCTCAGCAGAGCGCCTTTGCGTGCCGGAGTGAATGACAAATAATTTGGCAGAAATTCAGCGTCGTATTATCACCAAATGCTATTTAGTAATTTGATTTCATAAAATCAAATTTACTGGTGAATTACAGTCTGCAGGCTTTTGTTATAAGAAGAACTTTATTCATATATCCTGAGATCTAATTTGCTTTTACAAGTAACAGTAAAGCAGGATAAAGCATTCCCCTGAGGGAGTCTTAAACTTCCATTGTTCACGAAAGGAAAACGCTCGCCAATCCGATTTAGCGTTTCCTGCGCTTACCAGAGCCGTTAATAAATTATATCTTACACTTAGGCTTACGCTTTTTGGAACTTCTCCAAGACAGCTCAGATTTGGCTTTGCTCAGATATAGGTTCCTTACAGAAATCTAGAAATCTACGTTTGCAGTCAGGTAAACGGATGAAGCAAGCGACAAATTGCTTACGAATACACAAGTCTCCTTGTTCACCCTCTTATCTAAGGTGAACCTCGGACTGCAGACAATGATTTTGAGATATACCGGGTGTCCCAAAATGATGTATTATTGTTTGATTGCTTACATGTCCATAACCAATGAACCGATTTTCAAACACTCTGTTTTATTTCATTGCCTAAAGGCTAAATTTTATTTTAAGATGTTGGTTGTGGTTTAACCAGTTTTGAAAATCGGTTCATTGGTTATGGACATATAGGCAATCAAACGATAATACATCATTTTGGGACACCCGGTATGAGACAACTAGCTGTGCTTTGGCATATAGTTTTCATGTTGGCAAAATTAGGAAGGTTTTTACGTTTGATGAGGCACCCGTTTATGAATATCTGTGAGTAACTGTGAATACCTCATCAATTCAAAAAGCTCATTGATAATTTTAGAGCATATAGGCGAAGTTTGATATAAAAGTTTATTTCATGAAAATCGGTCCAGCCGTTCTCAAGTCATCAACAATTCATTTTAGACGCAATTCCTCTGGAAATAACTCGACACGAGGGCTAGTTTTTCGACCAGATGCAGCCCAGAAACACTCACTTATTATTGAACTACGGGGCAATGATCGAAAATATATTGGGGGAAATATTTGCAAAATAAGAACAATTCTGTGCGACTTGGTATGATCTTTCTCTTCTAAACCGATACAACAACACTATGCTTAGGCTTGCCCTTAGCAGTGGAGTTTTTGCTGTAGAACACCGAAAGGATTAGTTTCCAGCCCAACGAATCTATTTCACAAGCTACAACAAGGCAAGGATTGACACTCTTAATCCGTCTTTTACAAACAATATCACCAAAAGAAAAACTAAGATTAGAAGAAAATTGCGGTTTTAGCTCATAGGCCCTCATATGCTGTGTTTTGGTAAGGAGCCAGCAAGAATAGTTGCGTTTGAGATAATACCTTTTTATCAACATGGTTGTTCGTATGAAAGGACAGTTGTGCCGAGATGATCTTGAACAAAAACAGAGTTTTGTTTGTAACAGTGTTGCTTCCTGTCTGGGAATGTTGCTGGTTCTGTATTTTATTGGATTTTATTTGGATTGGATGTTATTTTTCACGGGTGTCCCAGAAAGAAGTATGCATATTTGGTTGGGTCCAGCGATTAGCATTTAGCTTTAATCAATGGCTAATCAGTTTCAAAATGCTTTTTGATAGTTAACTTAAACATAGATATATCTCATTTGTTGATATTGGTGCTTTGAGAGGTAAAATATTGTTCTTGAAAGTAAGCTTGTTTCATATTTCATTACGGATAATGTTGATTCATTTGCTCTGCTAGGCCAAAGAGCCAAAGCTCTGGTTTGCAGGTGCCAGCAAATTTGAGCTTTCAACATTAAATATTTCAACATTCAAAGCACCAATATCAACAAATGAGGTATCTATGTTCAAGTTAAAAATTGAAGAAAACTTTCAAATTGATTAGCAAATGATTAAAGCTAAGTTCCCATCGCTGGACCCAACCAAATATGTATACTTTTCTGGAACACCTGGTGTATCTCTCGCTGTTTGAATGATCGTGGGCCCAAAAACTGTGTAATTTTGAAGGTGTACGGTATTGTACCAAAACATAGGCAAGTCTCTGACCTTCCTTCTGAGATAAAAAACGCTTCTCTTTTGTTTTTGAGCATTTATTAAACTATTCCTCGGCCCGTTTCATAATAAAGTCACTCTGCTTATGACAGATGTTCAATTTCAGATCAGTACAGCTGCTTTAAAATATCTAATCACTTCGGGTTGAAAGCAAGATGAGATCATTACCACGGTAGTACCTTCTCAACAGGACTCTATTCCTTAGTTGCCACTTATCGTTTTCATGTCTCTGTTTCTTCCAACATTTCTCTCTCCATTCTTCTTCTCACTCTTTAAAGTATCTGCTGTGGCCTCTAGTAAAGTCTTTGAGCAGTCTTACATCAGCCAGAATACAGCTGGCTCTTCAACCGGTTCTGCCTACTTTATTATGTCCTTCCCTACTTTACACATGCAAACCAGGACACTTTTGAACACCCAAACATTAACCCTACAAACGTTCGAGCAGTGACGTTAGGAAATAAGCCTCTATTGCTCAACATATGGCCATTCACTAGAAGCGCATTTGTTCTTTACCGATTAGCTGGGAGGGCTAAAACTGTGTGATTCCAGTTCACAGGAATTAGCTTTTCTGTTGCACAAGAAATTCCTACTGCTCTTTTGCATGTATCCCGGTGCGTCTAACGTAGCTTCCACTGTGAGGACACGAGAGGTCTTTGTTGTGAATATGAATTGAGTGATTCGGATATGATTCCCGTAGCATCCTTAACAAAAGCTCATAGCCTGTACTACGTCAGTGTCAAGTCTCTTGCCAAGAGGCATACAATTCATCCACCGACACTATTCTGCATAGGGCTTAGCTAACAATAAGGATATCACGACAAGCAAAGTTGTTGTGGAGATGAGACTTGTGTGTCCCCCCGTGCAGTAGGTTAATGCTCATGCGCCCGTCAGAGTTCCCACCCAAAATGCTTCTGCGCATGAGCATCAAACTACTCCACGGGGGGGGGGGGCACATACGCTTCCTCGGACCTGCTCGGACAAACAGTATGTTTTCATTTCATTTCTTTTAATGTTCACTTGGAAGTCTTAGGTAATTAGGAGCAGTGCCAGGATAAGTACTGGGATTTTTTCCTTTCAGACTGTTTCTCTCTCTTATGACTATGGTTGGAATAGTTTACAATTGAGTTGCAAGTGTCACACATTGTGGGAACTCACCGCTAGTAAGTCCCACCCCGCAATAATTGGCACGTAGGTTATCCATATCGATGCTTTTTAAATAGTTTGTTTTCAATGAAGAACAAACCAGGTATTGGGAGCACTATGGGACTTTGGCTGCTTGATCGATTAAACAATTGTCTTTTTTTCTTTCAAAGTTGGGGCATCCCTCATCCCACTACCGAAATTGACAAGCATTGCTTGAAATGCATCGAGAGCTTCAAATCACATGAGATGTCAAAATGCGGAAAATTCTTGCCTGTTGGTAGTAACAGCGATTCTCCAAAGCATATTCAAAATAAATATCCTGTGCATATAAATAGAGACATTCGTTGGAGAAGCATGCTGGCTCTTAGTGTAAGGGGTCCTATTGTTTGCAGACGGTGATTTTATGATGTTGTTTCGTGATTCTATGATTCGTGATTCTATGATTCGTGATTCTATGATTCGTAATTCTATGATTCGTGATTCTATGATTCGTGATATGATTCTTAAAGAGAGACTGGCAAAGCTAGAAAGCGTTTGGGAGGCATGCATTCCCTTAAACGATGAAAACTTATGTCAATTTTCGTTGCCTGATGCAGGCCTTTCGTTGATGAGGAAAAAATTACGTACTTCCTGACAAAAGACTTGCCCCGAGTCTATTGCGTAAACTGTAATAAGTCTATCTGAAAGTAAAATACGATTTTTGACGAAATAGACTTGGGTAAGTCTAGGTTCGACGTAATTCTGCTGTTGTTACAAGGGTTTTAAGTATTTTTCCGTCTGATGAACATACAGTAAGGAAATGGCTCCATTTTTCAACGTTGTCCTGATGACAATAGTAAAATGAAATCTGAAAAGGTTACAAACTTAGAAAAATCTTACCTTGGCGTCTTTATAGTTCGGAGATGCTCCAAGATCAAGTAGAAACTACAAATAAAAGGGATAAACATTAGTCTCCGTTTATAGCCGACAGGTTTCCTTTTCGTAATGTCCAAGACTCTGTCTCTGAAACTTGACAATAGCCTATGATAACAGATCTTACTAATAGATATCAGAGATCATTTAGAACAATGCTTTACTGAAAGGAGAGTACTGAAGATGACTGCTGGTTGACTTTCGATGAGGAATTGAGCTGAATGCAGCTATCAAATCCTACTGCAGAAGTGCAGGAACTAATGCTAATAGACTTCCAAGAAAGCTTGCAGGCTACAACGACAAGTGACGTCAGGATGGTATTACGTTGGGGGTAAAAACTGACGGTTTTCTCATAGTAATTTTCGCTGCCCCTACCTAGAAATCGATATTCTAATATAGAACACACCATTAGAATACTTCAAACTTTGTCACACTGGGGGTAAAATCCAATATTTGACAATGTAAACTTCGCGTGATTGGACTTCCCCGAAGGGAGGAAGTAGTAAATTTTTTCAGTAATTTGTTTTGAGTAGGCTCAGGGATGGAAGTACTTCTAGTTACTTAAAGCTAATTTAAGACCACTATGCATGCCGTCCCAAGGCATGGGACCCCTAGTTCCACGTCCCTTCTGAAGGACCTTCCTGTAAGGTTCCTCTGTCACCACTCCTAGAAACCAGCTCTTTGTATGGCCTATTCTGAGGGCTACAGTAACTTCGCATCAACATATCCTGACCATTTAGATCACTAAAGATTACGTTTAAACATGCAGATGCGTTGCTGTTTCAGTTTTGCTTTGACAGAATACTGAAACGATAGATCATTTTGACAATTGACAAAGAAGACTGAGGACAGCAGTTTGTTCTGGTAATTGGCGGACACAAATCTGGTAAACAGCTGCCACAGAGATTCTATGAATGATAGATTTGACTTTTATAGGATCTTACAAGAGAGATTTTACTGCTGAGGGGGAAGTATCGCCTCGAACGTGTGCACTACATCTCACAGAATGTCTAGCAACAAGCAGCATAGAGAACATAGAACTATTAGGCAGCATACTCTCGAGTAACGAAAAATCGTCCCCCCACTTGCTAATTTTTTTAAAATTTTCCAACGTCCCCACTTTTATTCCACCCCCCTTTATTAATTCTTGAACAATTGAAATGATAGTGAGCATAATTTTTGAATGACTATAAAAAAGATACGCGTTTAACAAAGAAAACGACTATTTTCACCTCCCCCGATTGTTCCAACCCCGGATTATTATATCGAACCATTTCCAGCCCCCCCCCCCGCCGATTATTCACACCCCCTTATTCGGTACTCGAGAGTACTCAATTAGTTTGGCTACGTCTTGACCGAAAACTTGACTCATCTTATAAAAGATTTACAGTAACCATTAATTCAATTTTCAATGACAGAATCTCTAATTCAATAAAAACCGGCGTTTGCAGCGACTTTACAGGGGTTTGTGTTCTAATGAGATTCATTGGAAAAAGCCAAATTGAGTTCAGATCATGCACTGGCGACAAGCTATA
>REGL01000615.1:144606-177498 GCA_004194395.1 Aurelia aurita complex sp. Pacific | reverse complement strand
ACATGTAATGTAACATTTTCTGAATATAAAAAAAAAAAAAAATTTAAAAGACAGCTACATACAAGAGCATCGTCTTATTTAATAACAACACGAACACAGAATAAACAAATGATCTACCTACTGATAACAACTTATGACTGTTCACGTAATACGAAAGCATTTTTAAAGGAGGTGGCAATCTCTTTAATCAGGCCAAAGTTTTCATTTGACATTATAAATATAAATTTCTCGTGTGGCGCTAAGTTCTCAGAATTAGGGACCAGTTCCTGAAAAAGTGGCAAGAGTTTATTACGAGGTTCATGATATCAGAAAATTGTACTGTACTGCATTGTACACTACTATCAGTAATGTTCAATGCACATGCGTGTATGGTACTGTCATATAGGTCTCTTTAAATAAGAAACTTCACGAGGCCTCAATTTAAAAAGTGGTTTCTTATTTTTGGGTACCCGCTGTATTATAAAAACCCGATCTGTGGTAGGAGAGTATTAGGAGTAGATGCAAGACGTGAGAGTAACTGGAGAGTATTTAGGAGTATTCATGTTTCTTTCTAGTTTGCTGGCTTTATGAATGTTCACATCTGGGAAGCATGGTGTGGTAATACGATAGAGGAGCTGAGGNTTTCTGAATATAAAAAAAAAAAAAATTTTAAAAGACAGCTACATACAAGAGCATCGTCTTATTTAATAACAACACGAACACAGAATAAACAAATGATCTACCTACTGATAACAACTTATGACTGTTCACGTAATACGAAAGCATTTTTAAAGGAGGTGGCAATCTCTTTAATCAGGCCAAAGTTTTCATTTGACATTATAAATATAAATTTCTCGTGTGGCGCTAAGTTCTCAGAATTAGGGACCAGTTCCTGAAAAAGTGGCAAGAGTTTATTACGAGGTTCATGATATCAGAAAATTGTACTGTACTGCATTGTACACTACTATCAGTAATGTTCAATGCACATGCGTGTATGGTACTGTCATATAGGTCTCTTTAAATAAGAAACTTCACGAGGCCTCAATTTAAAAAGTGGTTTCTTATTTTTGGGTACCCGCTGTATTATAAAAACCCGATCTGTGGTAGGAGAGTATTAGGAGTAGATGCAAGACGTGAGAGTAACTGGAGAGTATTTAGGAGTATTCATGTTTCTTTCTAGTTTGCTGGCTTTATGAATGTTCACATCTGGGAAGCATGGTGTGGTAATACGATAGAGGAGCTGAGGCAGAACAAACATTTTCCACTTTACCCAGATGTACGTACAACCACAGTTGACTTATATGTTAGACACAGAGAACAGAGTTATGGTCAGCGGATATTTGGATATGTCCATCCACCTAAATCAGGTAATGTGTCGTACTTTATGATTAAAGCTAACTATCACGTTTTTCGGATTTCCCTGGTGCGATGAAATTAGGTATTAGCTGTTTTTTTTATTTTTTTTTATATGATATATTCCAAATAAAATTTACAATACACATTACGAACTACATTATTTACAACATTTCTCTACAATACTACTAGGACGATCAATCCCAGGGAGCAAAATGCTGTGTCTACCCCGAGGCCATTAAATAAAGATGATAAAGAATAGAAACTACTTTAACTTCTTTAAATCCGCGACAAAAATCGGGTGGCTTATGAAGGGATGGGTGATTGGCTACAGAAATTCACTCGAATCGACCAGTTTCATGGATAAATTGTAGCATAAGCTCAAGAATATGTCTATTTAGTGAAATGGGAGAATCTTTATTGCCATACAATAAAAGTTGTAGCAAAGCTTCATTTGCAAGATCTACATATCCAAGTGGTCGTATTAATGCATAGATTCCAGCGAGGAGATCTCGTCTTTGTACATCAAAACAAATTATTAGAATTAACTGTTGATGGAGTATGGTAACTGAACTATAGGGCTCAAATCTTTAATATAGTGGGTGTAAAACTCTATTACATTTTTCTTTGAATTAAATGGCTTGGAAGAAAAGGAGGGTATTTTGCTATAAGTCTACCGTGGAAATCCTTTGGTATCTTGGTTAGTTTCAAAACGGTGGCATTCGTTCATATCTGAGGTTGTGAGGTCATCAAATCTCTAAATCCTAAACTAGGAGAGATACAAATCTCTAGTTGCCACCATAATAATAATAATAATAATAATAATAATAATAATAATAATAATAATAATACGAATATTTATACAGGATAACCTATCAGCATAATGATTATGCTGTTATCTTAAGGGTCCTGTCATAAAAGTAAAAGGAAAAGAACTTATAGCTGCTACATTATGTGTTTGTTTTATAAAAGGAAATATACGTATCGATAGTTTCTTCACGAGAAATGTTCATTTAAAAACGAAGTAAAAACAATCCTGGACTCAATCTTCCTTGCATCGAGTGGCAATTCATTAAAAAGCCTCCCACCAGCAAAAGCGACACACTTTTGTCCAGTTTTCGTTTTCATGTGTGGCATATTGTAGACCTTCATTAACTATGGTCCACATACCTAAAGGCTATATCATCTTCCCTCTGGTGATTTAGGATTTATGATGTTTTTATTTTTTCCAGGTTATTTCACATTCTACATCTCATCCGACGATAACTCCGAGCTTTGGGTGAGCAATTCTTCGAATCCAGCCCATCTGAAAAAAATTGCATGGGTAGGCAATTCATCCTACCCTGAAAACACCCCTATTGCTGAATTCAACAGGGTACCTGGGCAAATATCGAAGCGAATTCACTTATCAAGAACAGAAAAATACTTTATTGAAGTCCTTCATAAACAACACGCGTTTACAGACCACGTGTTAGTTGCGTGGAAAGGCCCTGGGATACGTCGCGTGAAATTACTCGAAAGCAAGTATGTATCTGCGTATATGGATGAAGATGATTTGGATACTGATGTTAACGTGTTGGCGGAGTACGTCCCTGAAACGATTGCGAGTTACCCTACGCACGTACACGGATCTATGGAGGCGAATTATTTACTGCTGAAGAATCTATCGAAATTTGGAGATCATGATTTACGGGATCATTTTCATTTAACGCCTACTATCGAGGAATCAGAGATCGAAGGATTGCTACCGAAGTGTAAATACGAACCGAGTTATGTGGTCGATTTTAAAGTTAACCGGTACGAAGGAGTTTACCTTATACACGAAACCGCTGTATATCCGGATGATAAGACGGAGCTAACACACATGATACCGATTACTGATTGCCAGGCAAACCGGTTGACGGATTCGCACCGGAATCTAATGCGGTCGACAGCCCGACCGGTTTATTATAACAGCAATAATGGTGAAGATTCGGATGATACCGAAGAAGATTCGGACGTAAAGGCATCCGAGACTGGAAATGCTGCTACCGATAATAATCCGGGATCGGTAAAAATCAGTAGCAATTTTTCATCACTTTTAACGAAGTTGAGATTGAGATTTAAAGATTTTAAGTCATATCTTAAAAGCAACAGTCGGATATTCGGGAAAGGGGCACCATCACATTCACGAACGAATGGCAGTCGCTTAGGAACGAGAGGTGAATTGCAATTAACGAAAATGAATGTTGCTTCGAAAAAAAGTCGGCCTTCAGGCAAGGGAGAACATCATGGCTCGGAAAGCAATTTTCAAAGATCAGTTAAAGCTGGCGAAGTAGATAAAGAAGATGTCAGAATAATTTCAACTAAAGGCCGACCTTCGAACAAGCGAAACACTTCGCGAGGGAAGATTACCGATGATAAAAAGGTGAAGAAATTAGATGGACCAACAGATAACAAAATTACATTTGATGCAAAAAATAGGAATTATTTATCAAGCTTGAAAAGCATTAACCAAGCAGGCGAGGAGTCTGGTAAAAATAAAGTAAACCAAAAATTGGATTTCCATAGGAATGTAAATATTGATAAACACAATTTAGATGCAGAGTTCGAGATGAAATTACAGGCTAAAGATAGAAGCGAGGGTAGTAAAGACATAGAGGATGCCCTTAGCCGTGACAGCTTAATCAAAGTCAGGCCAGCTAAAGATGGCGGAAACATTAAAAGTAGTGATAGCAAATTGAAAGATAGTCTTCAGAATAGTAACTCCGACAGAAATATTGCAGTAGTCAGTGAAAATTTAGCGAACCTCGATGAAACAAACTCACAATCTAATTACGAGGCTGATTCAAGAGTAGCGAAAGTTAACGAATACGAGACACGTGTACATCAGCGGAAATTGCTGTCTTATAATGAGCAAACACGAAAGGTTTTTGCGTATGAGATGGACGATGAGGGCCTACCAGCAAGCTGGAACAAACACAACAGAAGTAGGCCTATTTTCGTACCTGTACAGGGCGTTGAGAATGAAAACACTTCTGTAGCAGCTTTCAAAAAGCGTGGAACTTCAGTGACAATGCTGAGAGCTTATCATAGGCAAAGGCGAGCGGAGAGGGAGGCCCAACCGTTTGAAATCAAAAGCTATTACAAGCGATTTAATATTACATCTAGTCGTGATGTCATAAGATATTTTAATGTATATAGATTCGCATTTTATGATATGATCAAGGATGCCCCAAGGCTGCTTAGCTGGAAGTTTCATCAAGATGTGTCGCATTGTAAGAGTGATGGAAATTTGATACTAAATGAAAAGGTATGCTGTCATTTTAGTATAAAGGGGCTCCGTCGTCAAACTGTAAACAAAAAGATGATTTGTGCAGTTTTTGAAAGGTAATATCACACAGGATGTTCGTATTTTTTTCAAAATGAAAGTTGCTGTGTGGGCATTAATCATTGTACTTCACTAAGGAACAAACCAAACGTTCATATCTTCTACGATTGCTCGGATATAAATGGATTCTTAACGGTCGCTTTTTGATGGTTTGGGTGGAGCCACCAAACAAACTGCAGAGAACAATGGATGAACAATAGATAATTCCCGACACGTGCGAGTTTACGGATTTGTTTACTGTTTGACGACGGAGCCCCTTTAAAGTCTGTCTCAAATTAGATGTCAGGTGTCCTCGAATAAAACAATTAAGGTGTTTTATATGAGTGATTTTGCGTTATCGCAAATCTCATCTGACATCTTTTTTGAGATAGACGTTAGATCCTTGCTTTTATTTGCCATGTTTTCCAGATTTATGGATTCNTGGCTTGGGTGAAGCCACCAAACAAACTGCAGACAACAATGGATGAACAATGGATAGTTCCCGACACATGCGAGTTTACGGATTTGTTTACAGTTTGACGACGGGGCCCCTTTAAAGTCTGTCTCAAATTAGATGTCAGGTGTCCTCGAATAAAACAATTAAGGTGTTTTATATGAGTGATTTTGCGTTATCGCAAATCTCATCTGACATCTATTTTGAGATAGACGTTAGATCCTTGCTTTTATTTGCCATGTTTTCCAGATTTATGGATTCTTCTCAATCGGGCTACTTTACAGTACATTACATTGTTGTTGTTTATACACTAAAAATCCCCTCAGCAAAACTTAGAATATACAAGTACACGAAAAATATATAAATGCAATTTTATAAAACAAGGGTACAGCTGATCTTCCAGGAAGTCGTGTTTTAGTTAAATTCAGCTCCTCAAATGCATTTTGAGGTTTTTTAAATTGTTGCAACGTAGAGAGTTCCCTGATGGGGGCAGGGATGTTGTTCCAAGCTTTTAAACCCAAATAGTGAAAGCTTCTTTTCTCGAGTACTCAAGATTATACCTTGGAATTTGAGTATCCATGCAGTCTCTTGTTCTGTAATTTGAGTATGTATGCCTCTTTTTATAGCTTTCCCAAAGGTATTCAGGGCAAAAGTACTACTGGCTGGTTCCCTCTGCGCAATGAACTATCATCGCTGTTGTGTTGGTTGGGCCGAGCCGATGAAACGAATGAGAATACACGTATTTTTTATAAGAAACTAAGAATTTAGGCCAGTACTGAAAGTTTCTTAGAATTATCAGATTTTGAGTATTCAGAGTTTCTTACGAGTTTCTTACGAGTTTCTTAGAGGTTCCATAACAATCTTCATGTTCACTACCTGTTTCCTCGTGTGAACATTTAGAAACAAGGGTTTTTAAGCCTTTCCAATGTTTAGACATTACTCAAGTTCATTACGAGTATGATGTTAAAGATGGTATCTATGATCTAAAGATATATGATATAAAGAGGATTTCCTTAATCAAAATGAATAGTTTCTTAAATTGTATTTTCCCAGTACTGGAGTTTCTTAATTTTTTGGCGATCTGAGAGTTGAGTTTCTTGTGGGCAGTTTCTTATTAAAAGAAATATGTGAACCGCGAATTTGATATCAAACAGCAATTAACCAGTAGCGATCATAACTACAAACTAATAAATGGTAAATAAGAGAGGCAGTAAATTCGAGTTGAACGCCTTAATGCGAACTTTGACAGTTGCCAAAACTGTTCCACCTTCGTGTCAAATGATCAATTCTATGTCTGCACTCGATGTGCTCTAAACTCCGACTGCCAGTTACAAAGGCACTCCCAAAGTCTGGGTACGAGAAGGTAGTCACAACGTCGCACAAGGGTACAAAGCTAAACAAAATGAATGGATGTTCATTTCCTTCACAATAATCGCTTTCCTCGTCGCCTTTTTCTAAAATTCAATGAAAGTTCCAGAGGGAACGATATTTGACTTTAAAGCCTGACTTTGAAGTTGCTTAACTAGACTGTTTTTGTGTTATATCATATACTGTAACACTGCGTATTTTATGTTGCCCTGTGTTCTTCTCAAGGTTGCTACTGGCATTGTTAACAAGTACATGCGAGAACTGAAGAAAAGACATGGAGAGTAAGTTACCTAATTCCGTAGATAGTTTGTCACTAAATCTGGACAGATGTTGACACTCTTGGCATAGGCTATGTGAAGATCAAATGTTGGCACATAGGTTTTTGTCCATCATGGCCTAATGCCCAAAAATCAACAACCTTCGCAACATACCTCCAGTCTTTTGTTGACTAGACGTATGTTGCGAAGGTTGTTGATTTTTTGGCATTATGCCATAACAGACAAAAACTAAGGTAGGCCTAGGGGCCAACATTTGATCTTCATTGTGCCCGTGCTCTTGGGATGGATTTCTCAATGTTGGTCAAAGAAATGCTATTTATTCGATTCGAAATGGTGCTCATAATTTGGTGGATTACTAAAGATTGCGTTACTTTAGTGTTTTGTACGCTTTGTTTATGGAAAAATGGGAGATGGTTTTATTTATGCCTATTTTAGAGAACATTGCCTGAAATGTTTTGGAATGGTGATTTGTCCAAGTTTGTTACCGAACAGTGACGATCTGAATCTCGATTTTTGATGTACTTCGTATTTATTGAAGTCAATCTTTTTTCTGTAACATGACCTTTTACAAAGTACTCCAATTCTGCCCAAGGAATGTTACAAATGTACCTTCAAGTTTCAACTCATCCGAGAACCAGGAACGGTGAAGACCTTTGGAGATGGTGAAGGTGAAGTTGCGCTTCTTAGCGCCGAGCACTGGGATCGCAGAAGTAGAGAAGACCTAATCGAGTCCGCGACGCCTTGTCGTGACGCTCAAGTGGTGGGGCTCTACCGGGTATCGAACCCTGCCCGCCTGACTGTTCTGGCTGCAAAGTCAGAGGATTACACCACTGCGCCGCAACACTTTCTATAGAGATGACCTGAACACATTACGTTGATTCAAATTTTACCAGATGTATTCATTTCTTGCAGCAAGTACACCCTAAAGAAGATAGTGAATGTTGAAGAAAACCATGATGTCATCAAAGGAAATCGCTACTTAATTGAACTGGTATGTCATGTGTTTAATTGAATTAGAAGAAGAGAGTTGCTTTTATTTCTGGTTTTCATTGCAAAGAAAAAATTGTTTTGTGGTGATTTTATAGTTTCATTTGCCTGGTTCCCTGAATTCCCTGAATATTTTGCCTATAGCGTGTTGGAATTTTGGATACTTTGAGTGAAATGAAAGAAAAGCAAGCTTCATGTTTACCAGTAAATAAACCTTTCAGCTATTCTGAAAGAGAATCTGATTCGAACGATATTTTGATTCATTTTGAAGAATTTTCGAATGTGCACAATAGTGATCGAAGCTCCAACGCCACTCGATCGAACATCGCGTATAATAATGTATCAAAATAACCCTCGATCCAAGTCCTTTTGTAGAATAGCTAAAAGGTTTATTCTATTGGAACAGAAAGGCAAACGCAAAATGTCACTTTTGAGATTCCATTTTTAGATCAATTTTTGCGAACCTATTGTTTTGTATCACTATCAAAGAATGTGTTCTAACAATTCATTTTTATTGCTACTTGACAGGATCTGAAGATCAAAGGCCAAGGTATGTGCCTATATTAAATGTTGGTTTGATTTGCGTGACATACCGAAAGGATCTTCTAGAAAATATCCACAAGAAAGATGCTATTTCTTTAAAGAGGAGCACTCTCAGTGGATAAACTAATCGAGGACGGAGCACTCCTGTATTAGATACCTATTATTATTCGATTAGAAAGAATGTTGAGCTGATTACTAGAGGTTGATGGATCCAGAAAATTTCTGAAATTACTCTTAATAGAAAGACCCAAAGCAAACCAAAGGTCCGCACCCAACACATCAGAGCATGAAACACCCAACAACACCCGAAGGACAAAGTGAGAATGCCACACCCAGTCACACCCCAAGAACAAGTCAGTCAGGAAGACCAAAGGCCATATTGGTATTCCATGAATTAAGTGCAACCTTATGGTTCATGATCTAAATTGTTGAAGTTTGTCATCCATCGTTCTACTTAGCAAGGAGGGAAGTGTTTCCCCTTTTTGAATCTCTAGTTTTCGTTTCAACTTTGCCAATGTCACTGGTTCAGTACCTTCTGTTTTTAGGTGAAAAATCATTTCGTCTTTCGAAATATATCTATCAGAAGCTTGGTAGTGTCAATCTTTGTGAACCAGAAGGATTTCAATGGAACCCACACACGACTGTACATGTTATCGTACCCGGTAAGTAACACATTTTGTAAGGCTGTTTTGCCATATTATTATTTGACTGACGTTTCAAAAACGAGGCAATACAAAAATCCCATCAACCTTATTGGTCAATTGCAAATTTCCCGCGGTTTTCCCGTAGCCTTGTATGATACGATCCAAGGACGCATTTTTGTCGCCACAGCAACTGCTTTAAGCCTACGAGATTTAACTCAAACGATATGACTGTAACAAAATGCGTTTGACTAAATGATGTGAGTCAAAATTAGAAGCTATCAGATACTAAAACTCATGCTAACCGGTTTTGTCGTTGTACAGTAAACTATAAAGCCTTCGGCCTTAATGCACAGACCTCGCACGCTTAGTCTGTACTTTTAAGACATCGGGCTTTGTATTTTCCTGTACAACACAAAACCGGTTAGTATGCGCATATTTCTGAAGGCATATTACGGTTGATATGCTTGTAGGCATTTTAAAGTAGTATGGAACAACCTCTTTCTTACTGAGGAATTCAGACATTAACTTAAGAACTCCGGTTGATGACATAATCTGCTCAAAGATATTTATTTAGCTTCTAGAATAAAAAGGAGCACCCACCCACTCTAATGATATTTCTGTCTTAAAGGGAATGTAAGCATACAAAAGTGGCTCAAGCCACTTGCTGTTAAATTCTAGCCTATCAGATATCAGTATTTCCTGATAACGTAGATCAGTTACCCAAATATGGTGCGGTACGTGTCATAGCCTATTGTTTTTGCGCGGTTGTTTCTATCAGGGGCTTATATATGCTTCGATTCCCTTTAACTGATGTATCCTCTCCTTTGTCTAATCCCGATTCTAACCTATTCTGCCTGTAAGCATTGAGCGATTTGCAATAGCATAAACAACTATGAAATGGAGTCTTGACCTATGTTTTTGTTTTGTTTTCTGTATAACTCTTTACTATCAGTAAGACTATATGTATTGAACAAGGGCAGATTTTGTAATGCAATAGCAACAGCTGCCTTTGATTGACACCTCAATTCAAAGCGATTTGCGACTGCAGACAAAGGAAATTCTCTCATACAGTAATTCAAAACAAACAAAGCCGAACAAGTTTTTCTGAAACCCAAGTAGCTAGCGCGCTCGTTGTGCATTCCAGAAATTGTTCTTAAGAGCAAACATGAGCATATATCGAATGAAGAAGGATATGTCTACACATCTACCACAGGCATTTTATTTCTTTGGCTCAGAAGCCGATTGGGAGGCGATTCAATTCTCTTATTCTTTTGGGTATAATTAAAACACTTACTGCTCAGCTTCTGAACCAAAGAAATTAAATGCCCGTGGTAGATGGGGAGATATATCCTTCTTCTTTCGATATATGCTCTTGTTTGTTCTTAAAAACAGTTTCTGGAATGCACAACGAGCGAGCTAGCAACGATTTCCTTTGTCCGTGATCGCTAATCGCTTTGAATTGCGGTGTCAATCAAAACCGACTCATGCTATTGTCTTACCAAATCTGTCCTTGTTTATGTATTGTGATCTTATTGATTTATAAGGTTGTTGTATTTATTGCATGGATCCCTGTAAGCAGTTTTTCAACTGAATTGAAACTAAATGAAATATCAGATTCTTGCCACGTCCTAAGTGTTAGGTCTTTTCCGATAAGCACGTGACCAATCCTCAATATGACAGTCCTTAAATGTCTCTCTGTAGTGA
Source organism: Aurelia aurita complex sp. Pacific (assembly GCA_004194395.1). Classification (NCBI taxonomy): domain Eukaryota; kingdom Metazoa; phylum Cnidaria; class Scyphozoa; order Semaeostomeae; family Ulmaridae; genus Aurelia; species Aurelia aurita complex sp. Pacific. The sequence continues at coordinate 166,839 of REGL01000615.1, read as the reverse complement.
AAGACCAAGGAAGATGGGTTCAGCACTTTATCGATAATATGGAAAAGGTAAGGCTGTGTTTCTGCGATTATCCTGCTCAGTAAAATTTTGGCGATGATGTTCCTATCTATCAATTCTCCACTCACTGTTGGCAAAGACAACTAAATTCTGTCTCAAATTAGATGTCGCATGAGATTTTCAATAACCCAAAATTACTCACACTTCAATTGTTGTTATTCGCAGGCATTTTCACGCGACAATCAATTTGAATATGCTATTGTTTGATATGCTTGTCTTGCTGTGTGAAAAGAAACCGTGCTTTGGCTCTCGAGTTGGGGTTTTGCTTTGTCATAGCAAACAAAGTGAGCATGGCTTTAATTTGTTGTATAGCTGGAATTTACACAGTATAGCTTGTTATCTTTTACCGAACAACATACTTAACTTGTTATGGGGCAGTGTTGTAATCCACCGACTTTTCAACGAGAACAGTCCAGTGGACGGGTTTCGAGTCCCACCAACACCACTTGAGTGCCATGAAAAGGGATCCCGGACTCGATGAAGTCATCTCTACTTTTGCGATCCCAGCGCTTGGTGCTACAAACAGCAACTTCACTTCAACTTGGTAACCCTCTTGGTAAACCTCTTGGTTGCTTGGTAAGAGGTCCCTTGTCTCGAAGATATGAAAGATTTAACTCTCTCTCTCATACTTTCTATGTAGGTATTTTTGTGTTCTTCAGTTATTGAAATCATATATATATATATTTGTTGTTTTGTTGTTTTTAGATCTATTTGGAAACTCTGGATCCACACTTGAATGTCATTATCGTCGATTTCAACAGCACAGACATTGATATAGAAAAATCTCTTCGAAATAGCATGCTTAAAAGGTGGGCTTCCTTTTTATTTTTGCTAATAAATGGTCATGCATATCAGGATACTTTTTATTACTTCATGCTTGTTTGCAACACGTTTACCACACGACATAAGTTTATTTTTCAAAATTGATAGTGCGATTCTGCAGGGGAAACTATGTTTAAACTGGGCCTAAGTGATGCAAAAAAATATTTATCATCTTTAAATAAACTCAGATCATTGAAAAAGAGATCAGAACGAAAATTTTATGATTGGTTTATTGATTTTTAAGGGGAGTACTTTTTGGGATCCGGTGTCAATCTCTAGCACTACAATCAGCATCGTTTCCAATCAGATCTTCCTTACGTCTTTTCAGATATCAAGTGATTAAACTGGATGGACCATTCCAACGTGCACTTGGAATCCAAGCTGGTTCCGATGCAGTCAAGGTTTCCTTTATGACTTTTGTAAACTTTATTTTCAGTTGGAGTTATGGCTTCTCACTGTCCTAAACATCTGTTTATCAAGGGATAACCGTTCTGTAAGCTTCTCCTTTTTGCGTCACACACAGTTCTCTCGAGACAATAGCAAATATAAGAAATGCCGTTGTTGTTATTGTCAGACAGAGCTTTTTTTAATTGAATTCAGATTATGTTTACAGAGCAGAAGCGGCATAAAATGACTTCGTCGAACAATCTGATATGAGGAAGTGTTTGGATGTACAAGCTTTTTGGAATGATAAATAAAGAGTTTAAGACCGAAGGAAGAAACTATCAAGTGTTGCCTAAATTCCGGATCTGTTGCAGGGAGCTAGGGGGGGGGGGGCTCAAAGTTACGGAATTTTGCACATGCGTGCGCATCTTCTGCTCTGTCGATTACGATTGGCAATGGCTTATAAGAATGGGTATACTCTTAGAACGAAAGCTTTGATTTAGACGGAGTCAACTGTGGAATTCATTTTAATATATTTGCGATTCAGTGAAGCATTTACCAATTTGATTTCTTAAACCAGCTAGAGTGCTCATGACTTCAAAATCCCTATTGGGTTTCAAGATATGATTAAAATCACCCCATTTGCAGGGTGACTTTTTTCACTCGTTCATGCCTGCAAAATGAATGGAAACTAGCACCAAATTTTTGTCTCATTTTTGCATCTTATCCATGTTTCTCTCGCGAAAAAGCTCGATTTCCTTTTTCCATTTCTTATCGGAATTATAGAGGAAAGACGTCAACAATTGTTAGAGTTACCAGTAGTTGCCAGCATACATTAAATTGGTGATTACTTTTTCAGGATCCTCATGATATCATCTTCACATGTGATCTTCATCTAGAGATTCCATCATCACTTATCTACAGCATTAGAAAGGTGAGTGGAAAGCTATTTGCACACCACAAACGTGAACCAGAAAAAAGTTCCCATTTTTGAAAATTCATGGCATCAAGAGTACTGGATGGATTGGAATGAATCAATATTTGCTCGACAGCCAAAAGATTGAAGTATTTTTTTTGATTTTTCTCCCCTTCTTATGAGCACTGGACAAATTTGTAAATTCAAGTTTATAAAAACTTGTGGGTGCAAAATGACTGAAAAAGGCCAAAAATACTTGATCAAATAATAAAGGACTCCTCGCTCAGAACAACAGAGAAAATGCAATTTCTCATGGGCGAGAGATATCGTCTGCACATTTATTGCCATGGGATTGAAAATCTTTAGTATCTGTTTGAGAATCTATGTCTCATAACTCTTTACAGAGATGAAACGCCCGTGTGTATTGTTCTGCGCGATGAAAGTCCTAACGATTTGATCAAGTGTTTTAGGCCCTTTTTAAGTCATTTTGCAACCAAAACATTTTCCAAGGTTGAATTTACTTATATTTGCAGTGCTCGTAAGAAGACGAGAAAAATCACAAAAATACTTCGATCTTTTGGCTTTATACTAGAATTTGAATCATTCAAATCCATGAAGTACTTGTGGTGCTACGAATTTTCAAAAGTGGGAACTTTTTTCTGGCTCACCCGGTAGTAAAATGAAAAAAAAAATGAATTGAAGTTTTCATGCTGTAGGTTCTTATTTGAGGAAGGTTCTTATCTGTGGATTTGTACCATGCTACATATCTGTATTCCTCTTCGTTACTATTGATCTACCCCCCTTTTTCTGCTATTACTTTCTCTACCTTAGCACTGTGTTGAAGGAAAGATGGCTTTTGCACCAATAGTCGTTCGACTTGATTGTGGATATCTTCCGGAAAATCCGTATGGTATGTACTTTATGGTGAATGATATGCGGTTATTAAACGATTACGAAGTCGATGCTAGAAAATATATATGGACCGCAGCTTGACGGGTCCAAATATTTTCCAGCATGGATCGAGTAATCGTTTAATAAATGCTTTGTTATATAGCAGGACCTTTTGAGAACATTGTTTACATTATCATACTTTTCTATTGTGTTTTTGATTCTGTGCATCACTGTAGTTGGTCGTTAACTACATTGGAATTTTCTTCTCCGAGGAATAAGTTAAACTTTGGCTGACAATTCTTGCTGCCCAAGCCTACACAAGAAGCTCCTCCCTTGTTGTTGATTTACAAGGCAACGCCCGGTCCAATACGGCTATAAAAATACGGCTTTTGCGGACCGATCAAGAACCAATCAAATTGCTCCGTTGCCGGTTCGAGGAGCCATATTTTCGAACGTCATATAATAAAGACACCTCTATGCCATTCTGATATGTGCTATCTTTATCTTTGCTCAAAAGTACTTATAACCAAAGTATAATTTCGTTGCTGATGAGGCTTCAGAAGTGAAGCTAAAGCTTCGACAATATAAACTATGTAAGTTTGAGTGTTTAAGATAAATGGCAAGTAAACAAAAACACAACTATAGTCTAGGATATAACACTCGGGATCACATTAAAGCTTGCCTAGACTTGCCCCAAGTCTATCTCTTCAGTCCGTCTTACCGTTCCCTTTACGGTAGTTCCTGGATCCGCCATTTCCTGGATCCGCCATTCCAACATTCCGTGAAGAGAGCTCGAGAGGACGGAATGTTGGAATGGCAGATCCAGGAAATGGCGGATCCAGGAACTACCGTAAAGGGAACGGTAAGACAGACTGAAGAGATAGACTTGGGGCAAGTCTAAAGCTTGCCTGGTTCTGCTGAAAGAAGAAAGACAAAATTTCTTCAGAACATATTTAAATTCAAGGACTTAGCTCGCAACTCTTAATTGGCTTCCCGTTTTTAAAGAATCGTAACATTGGCTGTTTAACTTGGGTTTTATAAAGCTTCTCTGGCACAGGGAGACTTGTTCTAAATTTTATTTGGTTTATGATAGAAGAGACTTACCCGCAGTTAGAAACTTAGACATACTGTTCAGGTATCATATGTAAACAAGGTCATTTGGTGCTTTCGACATTGCCAGTCGACGTCAGCATCTTGTGTGATCTAGCAAGATATGAAAAAAATCTGCTGCAAAATGGGGCAGGGCATTTTCATTTCATTTCATTGCAGAGACTGCTTTACAGGGAGCCGTGCAAAATATAATAAAATTAAAATCCTAATTTACAAATTTAGCTTCTAATTACTATTACAATGAATAAAACGAATTTAAATCTAAAGAAATATAAACGAGCTACCCTTTACAATTTCTTTTTTAACTTCTTAATGTAAGAAGGGAGGGTGCATGTTTGACATCTAGTCTTAATTAGTTCCAAATCTTAGGCCTTCGAAATGAAATAGACTTTTTAAGAGAGGAACACTCGAGTCAGCTTCGGTGTGTCTTGGTGTCAACGTATTATGTGCTGAGCTTTTTACAAATAACTCCAACAGATATTCAGGAGCAAGACCATTTGTTGACTTGTACATTACAGTTGCTGTTTCATTTTGAATAATGTCAAAAATTATTGGCCATTTCAGCCTTTTTATCAGACTAGCTGCTGTAACATCATGACTACTGTTTGTAACAATTCTGGCAGCTCCATTTTGCAACTTTTGGGCAAGGCCAAATTGTCACTTTGTCCCATAATTGTTGAAACTTCCCCCCTCTTTCTATCCTTTTTATGCCTGTATCATATATTCCAAAAGTTATTAGGATGAATAGACCTCTCTTGTATAAATTCTAGGTTTATGGGAGCTGCAGGGATACGGCCTGTTTGCGATTTGCAAGTCAGACTTTGATAAAGCAGGAGGAATGAATACAAAGGAATTCAAGACAAAATGGGGCGGAGAAGACTGGGAAATGCTGGACAGGTAATCACTGGAATTAATTTTTGAAAATTTCTATTTCTACCAGGTGAACCAAAAAGAGTTTCCACTTTTGAAAATTCGTAGCCCCAAACTAGCTGAATCGATCTGCAAATATTAAAAAACCAAAAAGTTCGAACGAATAGATTTCGGAAAACATGTTTTCGGACAACTAATTTTGGGACGTTTTTTCACAGAATTTCGGACGTTTTTACAGAAATTTTGGACGACTAAAAAACTATATATTTAAGAATGTCATACATTTGTAGATCGTGCTTCATTTCAGTGACGCTTGGTCAAAAATGTCAACAAATAATTATTGTTGAGGATGATCAGAATGATAGCTAAGATGGATTTAGTTGGAGAAAATATGATATTTTCCACTGATCAACACTCTCGTCACATTACTTTTCAATCTAAGTGGTCTGGAACGCAGGCTATTCGTGAGCAAGAATCTGTGTTTTCAAAAGGTGGAAATGTTTTGCTGTGATTTTTCTATGCTGCAAAAAATTTCGGACACCAAATATTTCGGACTACAAAAGTTTCGGACATTGAAAATTTCAGACGTATCAAACATCCGAAAATATTAACGTCCGAATTTTTTGCTTTTTAATGTACATCGAATTCTGTTTGATAGCCGAAAGATCGAAATATTTGTTGACTCTCATGCGCATTTATGAGCCCTGCAAATATAGGTAAATTCGATTTTACGAACGTTCTTTGGTTGCGACATGCCTGAAAAATGACCTCAGACGTAACGGATTGCGTAACGGATTTTCAGGTTCACTTATTTTGGTCAGGGTTCACTAAACAGGTTCACTTATTTTGGTCCTTCGGAAAGGACGTTAAACAAGGGGTCCCATGCCTGGACGCGGCATGCATAGTGGGCCTAAATTAGCTTTAGATAGCTAGAAATCCTTTCAGCGGACTTGACATAAATTACTGAAAAAAGACGGTCACCTTGTATCTATAACGATCTGTTTCTTCTGGCTTTTCGAACTTGCATACACTTTTTATTATCCCTGCTTCCATCTTTTCTATTTCAGGATATTATCAAATAAGATCGAAGTGGAAAGATTACGTGTGCCTAAATTTTATCATCATTATCATTCTAAGAAAGGGATGTGGCTTAAAGAATAGATCGAGTGTACAGCGCAACTCTGATGCAATGTTTCATCCGATGCGGTTACTCCCGTCACTTGCAAAACACGCAAAGATCAAAGTTGGACCAAGGGCGCCTACCTTGTAGGAACTGTGTTTATTCCCAGTACTGTTTTCATGACATAGTACACATAGTGATTGGTGTCCTGTTAATCCTTGCAGTGATTTTTAAATTCTAACGTCCGTTAGTGTTGACCAATTAAAAACCACGCTGTCTGGTTCCCTGTGGTCATTTCGTATAACAGTTTGATCTCGTATTGCATCAACACCTGAATTTGAAACCACAAAATCATTCTTACGTCATCTTGACGGGACAGCAATTACTCTGTGTACCATGTCACGAAAACAGTATTGGGATTCTGGGAATAAACACTACAAGGTATGCGCCCTTGGTTGGACCTTGAAGTTGCAGGGAAATGCTGACAGAGTAAATAATGCTGTCTGGTTGGAGGTAAGCATAGAAGTCAATTGGCGATGACTGCCCTTATTTGCAATGGAACCAAGAGATAAGATATAAAAACAAATGTGTTTACAGCGTCATGCCAAAGAAGTAATGATCTACAGGACATGAGAATAATGTTGTCATGAGTTCTATCTAATTGCAAGCGAACACACATACAAATGGATTCTGCAGTTTAAGAAGAAAAAGACAGCTGGAATTTATGGATACAGTAACTGTCGTGGTCCTAGTAAAAATGGACAGAATGAACTCAAGAAGCAATTCTGAAACGCTGTTAGTTTCTGGTTGAGTGGCAGGAGGTTTGCATTTCCTCATCGCCAATTTTTCAAATGCAATGAAAGATTTCGAATGCAATTTTAGGTAGTTCGCTATCATTGCTCACTGGAGATCTTTGATATCCTGATTTTTACCGGGATTACCGCGTTTTTCTTTCTTTTGAAAGGATTTATGGAAAGTTTAAAACAATTTTAAATCATCGTAAATCCTAAATTGATAGAGAAAGAGTGGTACTATCTTGAAGAAAACCAAAGTTTGTCGAAGTCAACAATATGGCATAAAGCAGAAATGTGTAGCTTTTCTGGTTCATGATTAGCAATTTGATGACATCACAACCTCAAAATTGTCTCAAACACGAAAAGCGCTGCAGTTCCGGAAAAAATCAAGATACCAAAGATCTCCAATGATCAATGATAGCAATAATATCAATAAACAATAATAATTTCTTTTTTAATCGTGTGTAGAATTCATTTTAAATTGTATGTAGCTTAAAGGGCAAGTCCGGGGTTAGTAAAATTGGTGTCAAAAAGCAACCTTACCAACTGCCGAAGAACAATTGTAACTTTTTTCCACGTTTTGACGTCCGTAACAGCTGTAAACTTGTGAAACATTTTTCATAAGTTATGCCAAATGTTGTCACCATGTTTTAAGAGCATTTGATAAGGAGGCTAGCCTCGGTTTAGAGGTTAGGTTCAACATGACGTCCATGGCTACGAGGCTATGGCCTTGTGCGTTTTTTTTTATATTCAATATAAAAATTTACAACAAAATTACCTAAAACACTACCGGGTGTCCCAAAAAAATGTATACCGATTTGGTTGACTCTAGCGCTGTGAATTTAGCTTTAATCAATGGCTAATTACTCTTAAAATGTTCCTCGACTGTTAACTTGAACATAGATACCTCGTTTGATAGTATTGGTGCTTTGAGAGCAGACATATCAATCTTGAAAGCTCAAATTTGCTCTTCCTGCAAACCAGAGCTTTAGCCTTTTGGCCTAAGCAATTTCTTAAGACACACCGTATAAATCAACAATAGCCTTGATAAAATTTTAGCAATATTATATCTTGTGTTATTCTGTTTTCCAGAAGTCACCCCTAGTCGCCCATAGGGAAGTTTCTTAATTTTTCATTAATTTCAGTTCTAAATTTCGATGTGCTTCAGGAATTTGCTTAGGCCAAAAGACCAAAACTCTGGTTTTCAAGAGGACGCAAATTTTAGATTTTAAGATTAATATTTCTGCCTTCAAAGCACCAATACCAACAACCGATGTATCTGTGTTCAAGTTAACTATCGAGAAACATTTTGAGAGTGATTAGCCATTGATTAAAGCTAAATTCACTTCGCTGGAGTCAACCAAATCTGTATACATTTTTTTGGGACACCCGGTACCTACAATCTACTATACCACACTACAAGGACGGGGACCAGGAGGAGCAATGTGCGTTTATGACGTCACATCGCTCATTTCGCAGATTGAAATACGTAATTTCACAGAGAAAAGAGAGAAAAAAGTTGGAAAGAAGTACTACACAATTCACTACAGTGTAATCTTTTATTTTATCAACAATCATACCAAACCCGGACTTGTCCTTTAACATTTTTTATGTAATTCCATGGGGGTAGTCATACAGTAGAAACCCGCATAAAAGAACTTAGTTTTATAATAAATATGAGGCTAAAATTCTATGATTACAACTTTTTATGCATGAACCCAAAAGAAGCTGAAATTTCTAAAGGTTTTATATAATAGTTTAATAGATGGTACTTTACTTGAAAACTGTAAAATCTTTCATGATGTAAACTTTATCAAAAAGAAATATATTAAAAAAATTATTCAATTTATAGAAGGGATGCACTGGCATGTATGAAAACACATTTGCACTGTACCAACTATAAGCACTTTATTAAGAACCTGACAGGCTGGACTTGAGTATGGCATCAGTTAATCAAGAACCTCATTCAGGCTGCCTCAAGAAAATCTAGGTTCTTTTATGCGGGTTTCAACTGCAGTCTTTTGCTCCCCATTGTATCGTCCTTGTGGTATTGTAAGGTAGTTTGTAAGTGGGGGAATCCATAATGTATCGTAAATTTTTGATGGAATATAAAAAAGATAATACCAGGTGTCCCAATTAAAAATAACTCCCGTTTGAAAAATTGCAAAAATTCAACTATCGAACATATTATAAAATGTTCTTTTTGATCTCTTTTACCAATGATCCAAAATTATTTAAAGGACAAGTCCAAGAGGTTTCAGTTTTCAGTTTTTTTTCAGTTTCAGTTTCAGTTGGTATGATTGATGATAAAATACAAGATCATCCTGTTATGAATGGTGTGTCGTACTTTTTTCTACCATCTTTCGCCGTTTCTTTGCAAAATTATGCATTCAAATGAAATGCCAGAGATTACTAAAGATTGTCCATTTATTTGGGTTTGAGATAAAACTGTGTTGAATTTGTGTTTTTAACTGGTGAAATGGTGCTTTAATTCCACAAAATTTTCAGTAAATGAACTGAAAAGCGATCATTTATGTCCTTGTCAATTGACTTTGTGACTAACACCCCTCTCTAATTAGACTTGCCCCAAGTCTATCTCTTCCGTCCGTCTACCGTTCCCTTTACAGTAGTTCCTATAGCCGCCATTTCCTGGATCCGCCATGACGGAATGTTGGAATGGTAGATCCATGTCATGGCGGATCCAGGAACTCCCGTAAAAAGGGAACGGTAGACGGACGGAAGAGATAGACTTGGGCCAAGTCTACTCCCTAATAAGTCCCCCTCTTTTTTAAACCCTCCTCTGGAATCTCCGAAATTAAATAAGCCCTCCGGGGGCTTGATAGACCCGTGTAGTAAAGCTGGGGGTTAGGTTAGAAATTATTAATTTCAGAAAATTAAAAACAATAGTAGAATGTACAGTAACCTTAGATATTATCATTCAGATTTCAATATCCATATTGTCATAGACTATTTCCTTGAAAAGAATCTTTTAATAAATGTTTTGTTTTCTAGCGGCGAAAATGGAGATGGAAATAGACCCCCCGCGGTGCTGAACATTCCCCTTCCGCACCGTAACCCCCCCCCCCCCCAGTAACGTCCCCGCCGGACATTAAAATACAGCGGGGAAAATTGCTATTTGTTGTTGATTCTCCAGAGGAGATTGAAAATATAACAAATGATATGCTTCTCTCGTTGAAGTTTGTCTGGGATTGCAGGTCATAGGTTTAGCTCTATTTTCGTTGCCATTTTTCAGTCGCTCTTACCATTTCTTTGTATTGCGTGGAATAGTAAAACAACGTGCAGAAAATACAGTTGTATAGATAAAATATTTTAACATCAACATACAGGCAACTGTTTTTATCAGAATAACAATTGTTGTATCTCTCTATCCAGTCTGTTTTCAAGATCACGGCACTTATGGATTTTTAAGCTCGTTTACAGAATGTACCCTTATTTTTTGATGAAAAATGAGCAGTTTTAAAAAGCAATTGATTCTAGCGAAAGAGGTAATCCTATTTCCTTACCTTTTGGTGAAAAATGAGCACTTAAAAGGCTAATTTTTGCGAAAATGCTTAGCCTTACTTTTCGGTGAAAAAGTAGCACTTTCAAAAACAGCTGATTTTAGCGAAAGTTAAGCCTTCATTTACCCTTACTTTTGGTGAATAGTGGGTATAGTTTCAAAAACAGCTGATTTTAGCGAAAAGGGTAAGCTAATAGCCTTACTTTTTGGTGAAAATTGGCATTTTCAAAAGCAGCTGATTTTTGCGAAAACGCTAAGCCTATTTATAGCCGTACTTTTCGGTGAAAATAAGCACTTTCAAAAACAGCTGATTTTAGTGAAAGGTAAGCCTAAAGCCTGAAATTTTGGTAAAAAATGAGCAGTTTAAAAACAGCTGATTTTGTCGAAAAGGGTAAGCTAATAGCCTTACGTTTTGGTAAAAATTGGCAGTTTCAAGAACAGCTTAATTTAGCGAAAATGTAATGGCTTTACGTTTTGGTGAAAAATAAGACCCTTCAAAATAGTTGATTCTGGCGGGAAAAAAGCCTGTAGCCTTACAAAAGCCATTTAGTGCAAAAAGGCAAGCCTTTAGCTTGGGTATTTGATAACCATATTTATAACCAACTTTATGAATCCTTGGACAAAACAAACATCTGTTTTCGAATCAGTCTGGCTTTAGAGCTCTTCATTCTGTTGTCGCTTGTCTTTTTAACAATGGCAAATACACTGCAAATATTTTTATTGAACTTGGAAAAAGCATTTTCGGATGATTACCTCGAATCTTTCCCGGGGGAGGGGGAAGCTCCCAGACTCCTCCTGTTCTATATATGCTTGCATGCTTGCTGTTCGTGCATATCTTGTGAAGGACCTTGTTCGGTCTATTCTTTGCCTGTTTCAGTAGCGTGGCCACGGTTAGGGACGGGGGCATCCCCCCAATTCTGCTACAAGATGATCCTCGAGATCTTTTTAACATACGAGGAGAAAATAGCTGGATATAGGTAGGGTAGGGTAGGGTTAGGGTAGGGTAAGAATCTTTCGGAGAAATGCTGGAAAGTGACTGAGAGAGTCATTCTAAGCCAAACTATAGGTTGGCTTTTTGAAAATTTTCCTGGATAAACTAATAGAATTTTCACGACTTCCTTCTTGGGGCCAAGCAAATTGGATTGTGAGAGCCGTTCTAGGACAAAGTAAAATGTGTTTTAGGCAACAAATTTCCTGTGGTGGTGATTCATGGAAAACTGTAACAAAATATGAAAGTTTCCAATTTGGCACTGGTAAAGATGGGATGAGAGATTGGCATTCTAACCCAAAGAATATTATATCTATTAAAGATTTCCCTGGGGATGCTGATTTACAAAAGCAATTATTACGAAATGATGAACAATTCTTTTTTTAGCACGTGCTAGCATGGGATCGGCAGAATTGTTCTAAGTCAAAATAAAGGCGTGTCAGCAAAACTTTTCCTTGGGACTTTGCCCCCACACTCCCTCAAACAAATACCCTCCCTCCTAAAATCCAATAGCCACGCCGCAGGCAGATTTATGTGCCTTGATAAGTTTTTACCGAGTCCGATGCCCACTTTTGCACAAACCATGTGCCTCAGATTTCTGAATCTGACAATACCTGACAGCCCTCAGACAATTCTAACTAGACCTATTACCACCCATCCTCCCTACTCGGTCATGCTAACAAGGACAGATGATGTTACAATAGGACTCGCTACTTTTCATTGACACCTAGATACAAAGCAGTTTAGTGATTGCAGACAAAGGAAATTCCATGCTCGGTTGGTCAAGACATAAACAAAAGCAAAGCAAGCCGCAAAGCGTTGCTCTGAAACCCGGGTAGCTAGCTTTAATGGTTTTTAAGAGCAAATATTACCACATATCGAAAGAAGAAGGATATATCTAAACTTCTACCTCGGGCATTCGATTTGTTTTGTACAGAAGCCAATTGGGAGGGGATTCAATTCTCGTACTTTTTAGGTGTAGTTAAAACACTTACTGCTCAGCTTCTGTACGAAAAAAAGAAAATGCCTGAGGTAGAAGTTTAGATATATCCTTCTTCTTTCGATATGTGCTAATATTTGCTCTTAAAACCCATTTCTGGAATGCACAACGAGTGAACTAGCGACCCGGGTCTCAGGGCAATTTTTGCGGCTTGCTTTGTTTTTGTTTATGTCTTGACCAACCGGGCATGGAATTCCATTCATCTGCAATCACAAATTGCTTTGTATCTAGGTGTCAATAAAAAGTCCTTGTAGCTCGTACGAGCACTCCGAAGAAAGTTTGTTCTCACTTTGCTCTCCTCCGAGTATGCCAGAACCATAACTACAGAATCAATTCTTACAAGCACCAAAAATATTGTCTTCAAAACTATATCTCCACTGCGATTCAAGAATACATGACTTTAATTCAAGTGTTTTAAATGATCTATATTGGAGTGGTCAACATACCTGATTTCTTCATCATTTCGTCCAACAAAACCAGATAACGCCCATATGACTTGCTGGCAAACTGCACGGGAGTTTAGGCCATCCATGCCGCCGGGTTAGTTGAAAACAGAAAATCCAGACTTTGCATGACATCCCTTTTTGCACAGGAGGAAATAAGTGACTGACATCAATCTTCTCTTATTCTATTGATGTCGCAAGAGAAACTATTTCTTGTGCAAGCATAACTTCAGATTGCCTCTTATTCCTAGAAGTTGTTAGTTCCAATATGCAAAATGACAGCATCAGGTTAAGTCTCTAGCGTCACGTCGTCGGTTTACCGTAATGCTTTACATACATCATCAACGGTGGCTCCACTGAAGACTTTCACGTGTACTTCCTCGTCGTTCCTTTCCCGCCATTTTCCGACCTTCAATGTTTTTTGCGAGCGAGTCACTCATGATAGACACAATCGGCTATGTTTGACCTATTTCAGGTCATGTGACCATATACTCTTGGGAAGTTCCAGCATAATGCAGCTTTTTACAGTGACTAGGAAGCATCTCAAACTTGCGAACGGTTGTTTTTTCAAGCTTTCTCTGTGCTTGCTGACCGTTGGGAGTGCTTCTTCATTCTCTCGTGATTGGTTATCTTTAGTGTCTATCATAGCATTGACTATTGTAGCATTGTTTTCCAGTGCACAGGAGGGCTGGCTTTTGGCATGGGATTGGTTTTCAGAAATATCGGCACTTTGATTGTTGATCCCTTGAGGGTGTTTGTTTTACATATCTCATTTCAGCTAATGTCAGCAACTGTGTATTTTGCAAACAAAGGATACTGTTCTGGTTAAGACAAAGCGATTTGGCAGCCACAAGAATAGATTTCACACCTTCTACGCAGCCAACCATAATGTCTTGCTCTCTCTTTTTAGTTTGATTTGATTGAGTGCCCCGGAGGTTTAAAGTCTATTCTTCATGCGGGCAACAAGGACATATTTTGTAAGACAATAGCATGAGTTGCTTTTGCTCACACCTGAATTCAAAGCGATTTGTGATCGCAGACAAAGGAAATTCCCTCAACCAGTAATTCAAAACAAACAAAGCCGCAAAAGTTTCTCTGAAACCCAGGTAGCTAGCGCGANGTTCCAATATATGCAAAATGACAGCATCAGGTTAAGTCTCTAGCGTCACGTCATCGGTTTACAGTAATGCTTTACATACATCATCAACGGTGGCTCCACTGAAGACTTTCACGTGTACTTCCTCGTCGTTCCTTTCCCACCATTTTCCGACCTTCAATGTTTTTTGCGAGCGAGTCACTCAAGATAGACACAATCGTCTATGTTTGACCCATTTCAGGTCATGTGACCATATACTCTTGGGAAGTTTCAGCATAAAGCAGCTTTTTACAGTGACTAGGAAGCATCTCAAACTTGCGAACGGTTGTTTTTTCAAGCTTTCTCTGTGCTTGCTGACCGTTGGGAGTGCTTCTTCATTCTCTCGTGATTGGTTATCTTTAGTGTCTATCATAGCATTGACTATTGTAGCATTGTTTTCCAGTGCACAGGAGGGCTGGCTTTTGGCATGGGATTGGTTTTCAGAAATATCGGCACTTTGATTGTTGATCCCTTGAGGGTGTTTGTTTTACATATCTCATTTCAGCTAATGTCAGCAACTGTGTATTTTGCAAACAAAGGATACTGTTCTGGTTAAGACAAAGCGATTTGGCAGCCACAAGAATAGATTTCACACCTTCTACGCAGCCAACCATAATGTCTTGCTCTCTCTTTTTAGTTTGATTTGATTGAGTGCCCCGGAGGTTTAAAGTCTATTCTTCATGCGGGCAACAAGGACATATTTTGTAAGACAATAGCATGAGTTGCTTTTGCTCACACCTGAATTCAAAGCGATTTGTGATCGCAGACAAAGGAAATTCCCTCAACCAGTAATTCAAAACAAACAAAGCCGCAAAAGTTTCTCTGAAACCCAGGTAGCTAGCGCGATCATTGTGCATTCCAGAAATTGTTTTTAAGAGCAAACATCAGCATATATCGAAAGAAGAAAAATATATTTACACATCTACCACGGGCATTTTATTTATTTGGTTCAGAAGCTGAGCAGTAAGTATTTTAATAACACCCAAAAAACAAGAGAATTGAATCGCCTCCCAATCGGCTTTTGAACCAAATAAATGAAATGCCCGTGGCAGATGTGTAGATATATCCTTCTTTTGATATATGCTCATATTTGCTCTTAAAACAGCTTCTGGAATGGACAGCAAGTGAGCTAGCTACCTGGATTTCAGAGAAACTTTTGCGGCTTTGCTTGTTTTGAATTACTGGTTGAGAGAATTTCCTTTGTCTGCGATCGCTTATCGTTTGAATTGCGGTGTCAATCACAAGCAATTCATGCTATTGTCTTACAAAATCTGTCCTTGTTCATGATGGCGAATCGTTGTCTTTTTGGAAACCCAAATCTTTTGTTTAGCAAAATTCCAAACAGCTGATTTTAGCGAAAAATGGGAAGCCTGTTGCCTTATTTTTCGGTAGAAAAAAACCAATTTTTAAAACAAGCGATCTTAGCAAAACGACCCAACCGATAGTCATATCTTTTGGTGGAGATGTAGCCCTATTTGAATTCAACCAATCTTAGTCAAAAGCAAGCCGAAGGAAGCTACGCTAGGCTATTCCGCTAACAGTTGTTGCGAAAAGGTACCTAAATGGGAAAATATTTTCTCAGAAAAGGGTAGCCAAAGAAAACGATTTTCTGGCTTTTTTACTTTCGTTATCAAAATTATTTAATGAAACAGACAATTATGAGATATCATACAATTCTCTGTTAAAGCTATTTTAAATCTACGAAAAAGGAGTTAATTAGTCAAAGGAATTGCTTTTCCTCTAATACAAGTCTTAAATAAAATTTGGTTATGGCTGTAGGGAAATATAGATATAGGGAAATATGTAGGGAAATATAGATATAGAAACAATGTAGGGTGGGCAATGCGCAACTTGGTGAGCTTTGGTAAGGATGGTTTGCTTATTACGACATTAAACGAATTTTTTACAAGGACCTATTTACAAGAAACAATGCTCGCATGACACTGAAAAGATTAAGAGACCGCGAGAACTGTTTTCTAGAACTTTTCGTTTCGTTGAGTGCTACCGCAAATAATGCCAAAGCCTTTCGTTTTCCCAAGAACGATTCCCATTCGACATTTTCTACGTCCAAGATATTTTGCCCCGCATATTGTTTGCACCCCTTTACAAGGCTGATTTCCAGTCAGTGGAATATTCCGAGCGGGCGGAAATTCTATTGTTTGCGAGAGAAAATGTCGCTCTGAAATTATATAGAAAGTTACGGCTGAGCGATCTTTTATTGTATAAAATTCCGCCCGCTCAGGAAATTGCAATGACTGAAACAGGCTTGATATCGTAGAGAAAGATACGGAAAAAGATGGGGCTCATATGCGGATGTTTACATTACTATTACCCTGAAAACATTAAAAGCCAAACATTTTGGACGCTAATATTTTCGGACATTTCATACGTCCGAAAATTTTAACGTCAACATTTTCTGTGAGATACTTGGTGTTGGAAACTTTTTGCAGCATAGACAAATCACAGCAAAACATTTCTAATGTTTGAAAACGTAATGTCTTGCTCGCGAAACCCTTTGTATTGCATTGAAAATGAATATGGCGAGAGTGTTAATTAGTGAAAAATGTAATATTTTCTCAAAATAAATCCATATTAGCAATCATCCTCACCTCAACTATAATCATTTGTGGAAATTTCTGACCAAGCACCTCTAAACTGGAGCATGATCTATAAATGCGAGACATTTTTAGTTTGAAAGGAGCAAAATAAACTGAAAATATATAGCTTTTTAATCGTCCGAAATTTCTCTAAAAACATCCAAAATTTTACGTCCGAAAATATTTTGTCTGAAATTTATTCGTCCGAAATTTTTGGCTCTTAATGCATTTCGGTCAGCATAGAAAATTTGTGTGTGTTTACATGTACGAAAAAACGAAGAATTCCTAGATAACTGCACTGGGATTAAAGCACAGAGCTCAAATCTTAAAAAATGGCGGTGCAGAATTCTATTACCTTTTATTGGAACTGAATGGCTCCAAAGGAACTAAGGGTGCTTTGTTGTAAATCTACCGCGGGAATTTTTGATATCTTGATTATTATCAAAATGGCGACACTTATCATACTCGAGGCCGTGCTGTCGTCAAATTTCTAAGTCATAAACAAGAAGAACGACAAATTTCTACTTTCCACCATATTGCAGCCCGTTAAAACCTATTGTTTTGTTGAAGGTTGTAATATTTCTCCTGTAATCTTTTAGGATTTAAGATGACTTTAATTTTTTCAAAGCTTTCCATGAATTCTTTCAAAGAAAAAGCGGCCATTTTGAAAATAATGAAGATATCAAAATATTTTACGGTTGAATGAAAGTAAAGTATCTGAAGTTCCTTTCAAGCCTCTCAATTCAAAGAACAAGGTAACACCACTCTAGACTTACTCCACTCGTCCCAATGTTTTCAATCTATTCCATTCTATTTTTACAGTACGATCACTGCAGCGGAAATACGTTGTTGCGCAGGAGCATAACAATTCAAATCAATTATACAATACGTTGTTGTTGTTGCGATAATTGGGCCTTTGTATCGAGTCTTACACAACTCTACACCACCATTTTACATGTTCAATCCTGTCTAATATGCTTTGATTTTCGATTTCACACCACTGGAAATTGCTACGATCCGTTTCGACGACGACTTAAATTATAAGTTTTGACCCGCGAAGCCTGTCACAGATGCTCCAAACAAACGCAACCAGCGAGCCTCAAATCTACGCCTAATAAAATAGTTTAATTTAATACAATAACGTGCTTTCTATAGCATGGGTTTATTTTGCAATCAAAACAAAGAAGGGATTCTATAAGGAAACTTTTTTGTTTCACTAAAAAATCATCCAACAATCCTCCAAAAGCAATTTCGCTATATTCTTTTCCCGACAGTTGGTTCCCAAAATCTTGATTAAAACGCTTTAGAATTGGTAGAAAACATTTTCTAAACCCTTCTTACACGCATCTCTAGTGAGTGATCGCTTCCACATGGAATTAAACCATCCCATTGCGTCAGGACACCTTCAAAGGCCAAAAATTCGAACTGAGAAAAAATAATTTCGACACTTTTTCCGTCACATCGTGGGCACGAAATTGAAAGGAGCAATTTCGCAATAAACTTTGCTAAAGAATTTAAGTTCAAAGAAGACCGTCCCAGGGGGGGGGGGGTCGACGTTCCTCTGTTCCCTAATGATTTATCTGTTTGTTCCCTTATTCCCAGAGAGATGAATTAGAAAATTCATCAATTTGCTCCTCAAAAACATGATGTTTTCACAAAATTGCTCCGTTGCCTCAAGACTATATTTACCAGTGCTCCCTAATTTCCAGCTTAAAATGCCAAGTATTCCCAATTTTCTAAAATCCCTAGGAGGTCTTTGAGAAATTCTCTTGTCGTTCGTCCCGTCTACAACATGACATTATTGCATCCTCAGTTATAAAGGCCCTATACAAGAGGAGGGATAAAATACCAGTAACAGCAATTTTCTCAAAGCCCAAAAAATAACAGTAAATTTATCACAACCCAAAAAAAGCGACTCTAATATTCTGTAACCCAAATAAATGAATGCCTGCCGGAGATATTGCAAAATCCTAATTGCGTTGATTGCAAAAAGCGCAGTGAAATTAATTACGAAAAACAGTGGGGTCGAATTAAGTTATTAATTCACAGAATACAAATAGTCAATAAAGAACCTCTGCTTAGCTTCGCCCCAAAACTCCACCATATGGACCTTGAATCTTTAGATACTGCAAAAGAAAATAAGTAGTACGTGAGTGAGCAACACAATATTGACATATCGTAAGAAAGTCTAACGGGAAAAGACTCCCTTGAAAACTCGTTTGGAAGTATATTCTTTATCTATTGTAGAAGTCACGTACGCGCTGGTTTTCCACTTGGCGGCAAATGTCGCGCGACATGACTAACGCCGCGCGAAAAATGTCGAGAAAAGTTTGTCGCGAGAAAGTAGGAGCGATTCCAACTACATTTCTACAGAAAGAGTTTGCACGGTGTATCTCGTTGTATTGCCAATATATTCAATTAGGTTCAGTAATTCACCTGGCTTTTTTATCGGCAATTCCTTCCCGTGGATATGGGAGATTTTCTGCAGAAAGCCCTTCCTGAAACTGATGACACTCACATGTATTCATGTATTCTGTGCTCTAGGGAGAATGGAGTCCCCTGAATAGGTTATTGATACCAGGGGGGAAGACTTGTTCATCCTCCAAAGTGGATAGCACGTGCTAAAGCGTGCAGAAGTCATTGCTGTAAGGCCCGTGTAAGGCAGAAATGTTAGGGAAATTTGTTCGTGATTTTGCGTACGTTTTGAAGGTTTCTTGAAGAGGTTTTCNACCTGGCTTTTTTATCGGCAATTCCTTCCCGTGGATATGGGAGATTTTCTGCAGAAAGCCCTTCCTGAAACTGATGACACTCACATGTATTCATGTATTCTGTGCTCTAGGGAGAATGGAGTCCCCTGAATAGGTTATTGATACCAGGGGGGAAGACTTGTTCATCCTCCAAAGTGGATAGCACGTGCTAAAGCGTGCAGAAGTCATTGCTGTAAGGCCCGTGTAAGGCAGAAATGTTAGGGAAATTTGTTCGTGATTTTGCGTACGTTTTGAAGGTTTCTTGAAGAGGTTTTCTCGAGAAAATCCCTCATAATTCCAGAACGGGAAGGCCGATTTCAATCAGGTAAATTTCAAAATGGATTTGAACATGTCTACCATTAAAGGGGCTCCGTCGTCAAGCAATAAAAAATCCGTAAACTCACACGTGTCACCAATTATCTATTGTTCGTCCATTGTTTTCTGCAGTTTGTTTGGTGGCTTCACCCAAGCCAACAAAAAGTGACGAGCAATCGTAGGATATATGAATGTTTGGTTTGTTCCTTAGTGAAGTACAATGATCTATGTCCAAACAGCACTTTCCATTTTGAAAAAAATAAATCCCGTGTGATATCACCTTTCAAAAAAACTGCAAAAATCACCGTTTTGTTTACATTTTGACGACGGAGCCCCTTTAAGTTATATATTTGCTGATATCATCGTCTTGATATCAAGGGAGCCGTGTCCTTTCAAACGCGGATTCTTTTTATTGACTCATCCGGTACCATTTGACACCTAAAATAGCGACTGTTAGCTGAAGTGAAGCAAAGAGGAGAAACTCCATAGTATCCAACACATACCTGAATGACAATGGAGGGTCCTCCAGCGACGATTTCTTGAGGTATACTTGTAAGTGGGCAACTATCAATGTTCATTATTTGTAATGATTGACACAAAACTAATTCATATGGTAGTGCATGTAAATTCAAGTTATCATTCAAGTATAATTGTTCCAGATTTTCCAGCGTCCCTGAAAAGAAACGAGATCATTAGATAGGACAAAGGAGATCAAGTGGAAGAATATACCTTTTCAGTGCAGACAAGAGCATTAAAGGCAAAAGCAGCCTAAAGATCCAGGTCTCTGAGAAGACAAAGCGATGTGCCCTTCTGAAGAATAGACTTCTTACGTCTGTGTGCACTCGATCAAATCAAAATAAACAGAGAGTGCAAAGCATTATGGCTGGCTGCGCAGGAGTTGTGAAGTCTTTTCTTTAGGCTTCGAAATCGCTTTGTTTTGAACAGACCTGAATCTTTTGTTTACAAAATTTGCCCTTGTTAGCCTAAATATGTTGTTGAGGTACAAGAGAACAAGCTTGCGCGTAATTTCACACTGTTTGAAATTGATCTTTAATTTCAATTTTCGCAAATATTGAGTACGATCTTTAGCAAACCTGAAGGGGAGATCTCGGCACTTATCAAAGCTCTGCGAGGGAAACACGGTTTCTCTTCGTGATGAAAACCTGCGTTGCAGTCACCCCTGCTTATCGAAAAGGCACCACCGATTGTGAGGTCCAATGCAATGATGGGCATTTTTCCAACAAATACAGCACATAAATAAGATATGTAAAGCAAACGTCATTCAAAAAGACAGAAGATAGATCCTTGCGTAATTTTAAGACATTTTTGCTTCTCAAAGACGTTAACCGCCGTTCTGTTTGGGGAATTTCACAAATAATACATGAGCAAGAATTATTCAATGGTTTCATACCTATTTCAGTAGGAATATGTTGGATATCATTCTCGCCACAGCTTAGGAATATTAGGCTGTACAGATGCCTGCAGAATGAATATTTTAAGGGTATAATATAGACTCACGACATTGCTCTAAGTTTTGCTCCATTAAATTGAATCGTTATTTACTGTCATAGTTGGGGGGGGGGCAAAACAAGGACTCATGTATTAAATCTAGGTACAATATAAACTTATGACTTGGAATCCCTTGCTTCCCTGTGCTATTTGACTTCAAGATGGCGCTTTGGTCAACAGAAACTCATAATATTACTCTGAAAAATCTGACCCTATTTAGGCCCAAACTCTCAGCTTCCTAGCAAACCAATTAGATTGCGAGGTTTGGCAAAGCTTTTTCACAGTTTCACTATGAGTCCCTGTTGAGCCAGGTTTATCGCAGGGATACAAGGGACTCGTCGTCGTAAGTCATCGTCATTCCAAAAATTGTTTTTAAGAGCAAACACGAGCATAGATCGAAAGAAGAAGGATATATCTTCATATCTGCCTCGGGCATTTCATATGTTTGGTTCAAAAAGCCGATTGGGAGGCGATTCAATTCTCTTCTTTTTTGGGTGTAATCAAAACACTTACTGTTCAGCTTCTGAACCAATGAAATGAAATGCCCGAGGCAGATATGTAGATATATCCTTCTTCTTTCGATCTATGCTCATGTTTGCTCTTAAAAACAATTTTTGGAATGCACAACAAGCGCGCTAGCTACCTGGGTTTCAGAGCAACTTTTGCGGCTTTGTTTGTTCTGAATTTATGATTGAGAGAGTTTCCTTTGTCTGCAGTCGCTAATCACTTTGAATTCAGGTGTCAACAAAAGCAACTGATGCTATTGTGTTACGAAATCTGTCCTTGTTGCTATCAGCATTAATTTGGTGTTAGTTCTTATCGTGGTCAGTTCTCGGGTAAATCTCGATTAAATCTCAGATCCAACATAGATGTGTTCCCGTTTGGATCCGAACCCGTGAAAAGATGATCTCGGAGACTTAGCAACTTCCATATCATCATTTCTCTTGACTAAATGATTGCTTAATTAACTGACTGATTGATTTCTTTATGCATCCATTTCTATATTGAAGAAATG